>LWMK02000246.1:0-91203 GCA_001693075.2 Taenia saginata | reverse complement strand
TCCTACAGGCGAGGAGCTCGATACGTCAAAGGCAGTGGCTGATGCCCTATCCTGCTGCGACACCATCACAAAGACCGTCAACGCGAGTTCGCTAGCAATTCCCTGAAGCCCTACCTCCATCCACCCCAGTTTTGCACTCAGAGCTGGCGTAGACCTCTGCGTCTACGATTGTGTGGCATGCGGAACGGTTTGTCGTACAAGATGGACAATTCACACCGCTGTTATACTTTAGCTTTGGCTGAATGTAAACATGATTTTTGCTCCACATACTCTGTTTAGACTATACTGCGTTGAGTAGACATATTTCATTCGCTATCATTAGAACATCAGCACCTAAAGTGTTCTTGGCTGGTGTCTGCCTCTTTGGTCCGTCACATACAAGCCCAAAACTGACAGCCCTGTCGAAGTTCAAACCACATAGAGAAGCTTCAGACGTGAGTTAAACTAATAAGAAAGTAAATGTGTCAAAAAAAATAAAAAATATACGTTTTGTTAGGCGGACTCATTTTTAAAACTCCAGATTGCGGATGATGAAGACAATGTATCAAATATTAAAAAGTAAACCCATTTGATTGCCTTACAAGTTCATGAGGAAGATTTTGGGGCTGATTACGATTTTCTAGTTGCCGAGAGGTGCAATCTTCGCTTCCTCACAATTACGTCACGACTAATTAGCAGGACGACTTCTTAAGGGAAAATACACCACAATAATTATGCGACATTTTGCAGTAATTTCAGTTGGGTCCCTTTCAGTCAGCATGGTGCAGGCCAATAAAAGCAGGTCAAATAGAAGTCTTTAATTACTGCGTAAGAGATGCAGCTAAGAAGGGCATTATTAGGCGGTGTTTTTAGAATTAAAATGCTTGCGTAGAAATAGGCGCTCATAAACGGAGGAGACAAAGGGGCACTGGCATGCTTCTTAAATGTGAGCATGTATAGATTCTGCTTCAATTGTTACATGCTGTGCTAAAATTCTGGGCATTTAAAACCATGATTTAGTCATTACCAAAGAGCTAATTTGTTGACACTGTGCGTTCATTGCGATCGCCGAAATTTTAATTGAATTGAAAGTGGAGAAATTAAACCCATTTACGGAAATACACGAGAACCTCCTTCTTTTGCAGAGGAGGTGTGCATGCTCCAGATTAGGTACTATTGGAGTGAGGTACAGCAGGGCCAAGTATAGATCCTGCTTCGCAGCTGATGGTGAAGTAGAACTTTGTTGAGATTTTAGCATAACAGATGCTCGACTCACTTCTGCTACAGTAGACGGTTTGTTGTGCCATTTTAACTGCTTTCGTCTCAGTTGCAATTTTAGGGCAACTGAGGTGTCACAGGTTTCGTAAATGTGTGCCATCATCGTTGATCTTAAGCAGTACCGAAATAACTTGGCAACGACTGAGATGGCTTGTAATCGGTTATTTCCATCATCATGTAATTGTATCAAACATCTCCAAAAACTTTGCCACTGTTAACTTTTGCCTGATTCACGCGCGCATTTGGCGGATGAGCCAAAAATTTCGCAAACCTTTTCCACGTCAGTAGAAGACACAGAGAAACGCATAACTCACCATCTTAATCCGCGGCTTCCAAACGCGAGGCAGTTGCACATATTGTGATGCAGCCAACTCGAAGTATTATCTTTGCCATGAACTTCTCTTCTAATCTTCATTGCAACAATACAACACAACTAGTGATGACAGTGCAAACATCCTGGCAAAACTAGTCACTTTGAAATACCGTTAAAATCAGTGTGGCTACAAAAACTTAATGTTGCGCACTACACGCAGCAACGCCAACTGTTACGCCAGCGACAAAGCTATGGTGATAGTGCTCGGCACTTTCGAAAGCACTTTATTTGTGAGAGGCAGTAATCGGCACAATGCAAAGTAACCTAGTAACCTCCTCAAAGTGCCCCACAAGCGGTCGGCGCGATCGGAGAGGGACAAGTATGCACCTTTGATAAGTCAGAGGTAAGGCCAAGTACTTTTAGCCCTATGTCAGCTCAAAATTACGCTCAGCACTAGATTCTGTTGGCCTCACCGAAACTTGTTAAGGTTGTGACCCCACGGTCTCCACGACCTTAACGTTAGTGGCGACGGCAAGGTTACTCAGCTGAAAAAGCACTGCTATTAACAGGATTAATGCTAATAAATACAAATGACCAAAATTAATGCATGTGCACTAATAATTACCAAATCATTTGCCTATCATACTCAGGATTAATTAATTACATATGGTGGGCTATTTCTGTTGGTCACATAATCAAAGAGCGGCATTTGCTTCCCCCAAACAATTCTGGTCACTGAATTGGCAATTAGGTGATAGCATTTTCCTTCGTGGTTACTGCAGTTGTGCCACACCTTGAATGCCCTCCGAAACTGCGGTCGAGTTGAAGAACTTGAATCTACCTCTCGTCTGTCAAAAGCTGCGCCCACTTCTGCTTTGAGCAGTGGTCTTTGGTGATTGCATCCTTGTCTTTCTCCAACCATGCTGACTACTTTAGTTGCTTGGAAAATATCGGCAGGTTAACATGCGTTGTGTGGTGCCGATAGGGCTTTCCCGATAGTTTTGAGCATTGTCATAGTAGCATTTCTGCCGCAGGAATGGACAGCATTGTTGTAAGCATTGGGCATCACTTGCGAACCATGACCACAAATTTCGGTGGCATTCTAAAGTGGTCGGATTTGGTTGTAAGTCCGCATTGGCACTATCCTTAACATTTACCAATGGAAACATTAGGAACCTACAATTCATCAAAACAGATTGCAGTTGTATCACTTGTCAATGGAACTCTTGCTTGTTTTGCCGGCAAATTGGAATGCACTCAACACTAACAGCACAGTGTCCCGACAAAAAACCAGCTTTTGAACTGGTTAGCTGTGATACAGATGCGTTCAATAAGGGTATGCGCACTGAACGCTTTTAGCAAGTGTCGGAATCCCACTGGAGGCTGTACACTTGGCGATCATCTTGCTCCACATCGTCTCAAGTGGATGAATACTTATTAGACAGATGCGTTCAATAAGGGTATGCGCACTGAACGCTTTTAGCAAGTGTCGGAATCCCACTGGAGGCTGTACACTTGGCGATCATCTTGCTCCACATCGTCTTAAGTGGATGAATATTTATTAGTGACGTACTACAGCATAGTTCTGTGACTGGTGTGTTTGTAGACAAGTATGGAGGAATTCTAACGGCTCACAATCAGTGTGCCTGTGTATAACAGCTTAACTTGTCAATGCAGGGATGTAATAGAGTTCAGGCAACAGGAACGTGAACAAAATGTTATAGATATTACATTTAAAATTTGCAAAACGATGACCATGCTGAAGCCAAGAACAACAATAATGAGACGCGAGTTTGTCGATCTCCAAAGAACAGCTGCATTTTTGAACGGTTTAAAATCCAAAGTCACTAAAGGAAACATTAATAATCTCTAGCAGCAACACAGAAGGAACTCTGGGTCTAAGAGGTTCCAGCATGAGCAAGAAAAGATGCGTGCTCGTGACTTTGGATTTTTTTCCAATGCACGATGTACCATATGGCTCGAGCTATCAAAATGCCTTTTTGAGCTCAAACCCCAATGTTTGGAGTTAAACTTGTCTACTCGAAATTCTATTCGTTATCTAACGATTGCTTCAATCTTACGTTGATGGCATCAAATGTCGCGACATTGTTTAATGTAAAATCGCTCGACTGAAATGCATTATTTAGCTATCTTGTTGACGGGCTGTGGCTCAGCTAAATTGGTCAGTACTACGAGAGTACAATTGGCCAGCAGCGAATGTTGTGCCTTCAAACTGGCACTTCGATATTGTAAATGACTAGTAGCTCAATTTGCTAAATATTCCATTTGCTGACTAAGTATTCGGATGCTAAAATACCTTGTCTTCAAATATGCTATTGCATTGGAGGGAGGAGGAATGTAAGGTGGAAAGAACACAAAAATGGCAGAAGGAAACACCTAAAAATACCCTTTCCATAAAAATAGGGCAAGGTCAATATAAAAAGGACACCGTTTACTCTCCACTAAGCCTTAGTGACACCATATCGTTCTTTACCCTATAATGGTGGCCTGCGCATCGTCCACGCTGCTCTACAACCATATAAACCAGAATGCTCTAGTTTTGGAGCATTATGCCTCTTTGAATCTTAGTGCACCGCAGACCACAGTAAAAAAAAGATATGCAAGTTTGGCACCCAAATGGAGATGCACGATGGAGCCTCTCCATTTCCTTTAAAACATCTACGACTTTCTACCAGTTATGAAAATAGTCAACTTTTGCAAAGCACCATCTTTTCAAGTAAACTAATTCTTCATAATCAGTTTTCTTTCTTAAGAGAGAACAATTTTTGAGACCATCATTTCTTTGCATAAAAACACTCAGATTCATTGCAGCAGCTGACGGTAAAATACCTTCCAACAAAATAATGCCTATGGCCTTTATACAAGACCGAAAATTAATCAATCGTTTTCTAGATAACAACTTGTAAAACTATCTTGTTACATTGCTATACCTGATCTCCAGTGCTTAAACAAACCCGACGGCACCCGCTAAAAGGTTTTTCTATGATGCAAGACGCACTAGTTCCTTATTGTGAGCATGCCAACTTGTGGAGAATACGACATAAAAGCTTGAATACTGGAGAGGAAAGAATTAACTAGATACTTAGTTGACTGATGCTGATGCGCATATACATATCGGATCAGATTTTTTGATAAAAATATAGCTTAATATAAGATGAATGAATACCTTGAAGCCACCCGCAATGACATGAAAGTGCTTCGAATAATGACAACTTTGGCGCATAGGAATCTCATGTCCTTTGTAGCTTAGATTCCTCCATTGTCTTGGTAAACAAAATACCTACACATCCGGAAATCTTGTATCATCGGGCCTCCTTCTGATTATAGACTTGAAGTCACAGCAATAAGTGCTTCAAACTTAACGATTTTGTCGACGAAAAGCATTTTGATTTACCTCACCAATTTTACTACGTCATACGCTTAAAACTTGAAAAATGGGAAAGTGAAAGCACCGTCAATCATAATAAATTGGTTTCGTGAGATTCACCATTATTTAGGAGAATCAAAGACTAAGAGAATTTGGCGATTAAGTACAGAAATATGCACGGCTTACATGCTCAACAGACCAGAGTTTCAAAATTGGCAAAATATGAAAAACGGTACTTATATTAGCGCAGCGAATGGTCACCACCTTTATGAGGATTAGTGTATTTACGCGCTTATAACTGACTGAAAGTAGTGTTCTTTGGTGAATTATGCTGCTAACTAAACACATGCTGTTCACCTTAAATGCATCACTGAAATCATATCCTTTGCAATAACTACGTTTTGCCCCAATTGCTGTGCCCAGCAATAGATATCACGTGCATGGCATCTAGCTATACCACTGGAGGTCTTACGAATGCCACTGCGTCCACAACTGGCAATCTAAGGCCAAACAAAAGGAGCTAATCAAAGTGGAATACACGATTCTCACAAGGCACTCACGAGCCTTTAAGCCGCTGCATTAATTTTAGCAAAGTGGTGGTAAGTAAAACCACAGTGAATGGGTAAGTTGCTCAATTAGGTGCAGTTGATTCCCTTCCAGTCCACAAAGTGCAGGCCAATAAAAGCACGTCAAAGAGGAGTCTTTAACTACTGCGTAAGAGATACAGCTAAGAATGGCGCTATTAGGCGGTGTTTGTATAATTAAAATGCTTGCGCCAAAATAAGCGTCCAATAACGGAGGAGACGAAGGGGACGCTGGCATGCTCCTCAAATGCGAGCAAGTATAGATTCTGCATCAATTGTTACAAGCTGTGCTACAATGTTGGCCATTTTAAATCGTGAATTAGACATTACCGAAGCTCCGATATGCTGACATTGTGCGTTCATTATGATCGCCGAAAATCCAGTTGTATCAAGGGTACAAAATACAAACAATCTGCGGAAATACACGAGAGTTCCCTTCCTTTGCAGCTGAGGCATGCATGCTATGTGTAAGGTACTATTTGGGTAAGGTAGAGAAGGGCCAAGGTCGTGTCCTCTCTGCGGCGAAAATTGCACAATCAATCCAGGCCGCGACCTGCCCAGCATTTTGCCTTTTCGAGACCTTGAGGACATAGCAATACATTGTGTACAAGATAGCTGAAACAAACGCGGCACATAAATGCTCCTCATTTTGATTAAAATGGCAACGCCACATTACGCTGCAAATATTGTCACACTCCATCATCACAAATTCCTTTTTTTTCTGCCTTTGGATGGAAGGGACCAATTTAGTGCACCTTTTTTAAACAGTTACATGGGAATTCATGATTCCGAGTAATTGATTAGGTGCCCTTCATCCGAGTAAATAAGCCGCCCTTTTCCACATCATGCGGACAATGCAGTGCATGCTTTTATCTCAAATTAAACTGATAGCCCTTGCTCCATTTCAATCACTTTTGCATACAACTTCTGTCGATGCTTTCTCCTTGTTTGCATCCCACCGCACTGCATGCACATCTTCTTACCATGCAAAGCCTCTCAAGTTTCCATTTTTGAAGGCAGCTCACCCAAAGCGTTCCATTTAAGTTGGGCAACAATGATGTTGCAATTCAGTTACTGCAAGTTAACACGATGTGGTCTTTGTTTCATTCATTTCAATACTGATGATCGCTTTGACTGTCCAACCACAATTTTGCATGCAAAACGCACCAACGTGGGCATCGTGGTGAGCTGCATTGCAACGCTCGACTTTCCCCTCTTTCCGTCACCACCGACTTGAGTGTTACAGTAACAAGAGGTACAAACTGTTGATGGCTTTTGGGGTCCATATTTTCTGTGATTGATGCAATTGCCTTCTCCTAGATCAAGACGTGTGTCAGGGTTCTACAAGTGAAATGAAAATTGTGACTTCGCTCTGCCTTAGTGTGATTTCAGTTAATCTCAATAAGTTGGATCACTTGTGGCATGAACTTACACCTTTCCAATGATGTGGATTAAAGTCGACTTGCTATAAGTCTACGATGGGCAGATGCCACTTGAAACATGTCCAAATATTCCCCTTTGACACTTGGCTTCCCAACCGGAATATCAAGAAACCTTGTTGACATAAAATGGCGAAACGTCATACAAGCTAAAAAAAGAGTTTAAACCCACCCCCAGTCACTTATTTTTTTAGTTTGCACCTGACAGTGACTAAGGTAGTGTAAACGCAGGCTTGAGGAAATCGCGAGAGGAGCCAGACATACTAGGCGAAACAACGAAACACGTGAGTACCACAAACTGTATAAGCCAAAATGCAGTGGTATAAGGCTTAATGTTTGTTGTGGCCATCCAGACGGCTCAATGCATCCAAAATTAAAAATAGGTTCAACTTCTAGCTAAGGAGCATGAAATCTCGTGCTGCTATGTAAGCATTCACCAGGTCGTTTAATGCAAAACTTAAATTAACAGAATTCGGTAAGAAGTCAAACACGTGTCTGAGAGCTCCTACCCATCGAACTCGCCCTTTGGCTCAAACATAGGTAAGAGAATGAACCTGGTCAGCAGATGCAACTTTCAAGTAAATTAATGACATCACATTCACACCTTCGTGAAAAGCGTAAAACCAAAAGAGGCTGTTCACCAGTTTGGTAGATCAAATGTCTTGCGATAGGATGATGCTTACGCTAATTTTCCAGAACACACAAAATTTTTCATTAGCCATTTGAATAAAGTTCAGTAACATATCCATAAATGGCCTTGATTGCTGAGAACCTTCTTTATTCAATTCTACAAAACACCATGCATCTGCATCTTTGCTGAAGCATTTAAAAGTGCTGATGGAAGTCAAAATGGCAATAGGGGTATAAGTGGCTAGTGGGGAAATTTCGCAGCAACTTTTGTTATTCCAGGATGTTTTCATTGGCCCACGTAGCCAATACTTACGATTTGTTGAGGTACGCTGAACTGAGCTGAAGTAGCAATGCTATCTCAAGCAATATATTTTCATAACAACAGTGGTTCATGTATGGGCACGTCAAATTTTCCTTAAATGGTTGTATTTCCATTGTTGAATCACCTTTCATTTTTCAGTGACCGCAGCCTTCTGTAAGATAACTTCATCGTCCCAAAAAATTCNGGCAGCTAGTAGAATTCATCTGAAACCGACTCCTCAACATGGATTTCGTAGGCTGAAAACGTCGCTTCTATCCTTCATGTCTCATTCAATGCAGCCAAATTCAGGCATCCATAAGTCCATGCGGTTAAATGATCACCCACACGTAGCAATTCTCTAACTAGGATTGCTCGTGCTGAATANGGTTAAATGATCATCCACACGTAGCAATTTTCTAACTAGGACTGCTCGTGCTCAATGTCCATGCCCAAAATATTGCTCAGCATTATCTGGTGACCTAAAATTATACCCCTTTAATAAAACACCGGCTAAATGCATTTGTTTTGATTCTTCCCTTTTCATTGCTGATTGTCGTGACCATCTATTGCTAAAATGTTCCCCCAGTTGAACACCTTACCACTTGCTTGCTTCTGTGACGCTTAGCACTTCACTGGACTACTCGTTTCTCTTACTGCTTTTAGGGGTTACTGGGCTGAACATCCACTTTAACTGTGCTTTGTTTGCCGATTTGTATGAGGGTATAACAGCCACGGTGAGGCTAAGGCCATTCAGCTAGGCGCCTGTGCTCAGTGTCAAGATTCTCCAGTTTTACTGGAGGAGGCATTGCAAACATTCTCATTTGCGCAATGAATTTCGAATCACTTTTAGTTTGTCTCAATTTACGTCCTTTGCTTTGGACTGGAGCATTTGTGAGGATAGTGGAAAGCAGTTTGGTGTAAAAGGGCAGCAATGCCTCGCGGATGAGCCTAAAACCAGTTTCGAANGGACTGGAGCATTTGTGAGGATAGTGGAAAGCAGTTTGGTGTAAAAGGGCAGCAATGCCTCGCGGATGAGCCTAAAACCAGTTTCGAAGGAATCGGTATAGGCGGGTGTTTTTCACTTTAAAATCACTATTACTTCGACAGTGAAAAATATAACGACCTAAGAAGATTACCCAACTGCGTATAGAGTGGTCGTGAGTTCTAAGTTTTTCCTGGTGGAAGCACCTGAGACAATGCTGCAGTTGACTTTGAAAATTGAAACGGAAACACAAATTTGCGCCTACAATGGTGCAAGATGCATCGGTTTGAAAGGACAATGACAAAGTGGCTACCTAACTAGGTGATGGGAATTCGCTGTGCACGTGCACAACACCTTATCCAGCATTCATATACACGATAAACCTTTTACGTCCTATGGAATAGAAATCGCAATACTAACCTCAAATAACCTGCCAACTTTACCATTTGCTCACGTGGATGACGCGCAAACTGAAAACGCCTTTGAAGTATAGGAAAACCATGGGCGCAAGCAATTACTGTGCCAAGGTGGCCAGTGGATGCAGTCATGAATGCTGAAATCTGTGGTGCTCGTCACACCACCATGTTCATCGTTTGCACGCATACACGCACAGATGGAATGCTTCCTGTGGTTAGCACAGCACGAGTACACAAGAAGAAAAGAACGGTGTGCAAAACTAATAAATGCATGCCTCTCACTCATGACGTAAACGCATATCATCGCCAATGCCCCTGCGTACATGGAAGTGTCTCAGGGTTCAAGTCAACCCAACAAATTCTTCCATCTGCACGTGTGCCAATACCATCTGCAGCATTATGAAATTTGATACGCTTCTTGGATTCCAGCAGCACTGTGCTGGCCTTTCAACCCCTCCACACCAATTTCAAACGTTTTTTAGTTAGCCTTAGTGAGGCTCGGCGATGCTCCGAGGTCGACTGAATTGGACACCTGTTAAATCACGCTGCAGCCTACACCAGAGTGATGGACATTTGCATGGGATGTAAGATAATGATGGATGCAGTTGAGCAAATTAGCCATCGAAATTGACGACGGCTATTATGCGCAGCCAATGGAACAATTTAACTGGCAATCATGTAAGTTTGTCCCTCGTTGGCTATGACTTAGGCACATAAGAGCAAAGAGTGCTCCACGAGAGGCTCAATTTATAAATCTCCCGATTCGCTAATAAATTCAGCATACCCAACAAGAGGACACTTCAATAAAAGACCGTTGGAGGCAATAGTACAGGTGTTCAATTATTCATTAAGTGGTTGCAAGCGATAATCAGGAATGAGAGCACACGCTGCGCGTTTGCTGGTTCCCACCACTGCTGCGACCATCCACACGGCTGTGCACATTGTGGCACCACCTCACACGACCCAGCACACGGCGTCCAACATTGCGGTTTCTGCACGGACCACTCTGTCCAATTCTGACTACATTGTGAACCCTTCACAACCTCACCCCACGGTGCCCACTTCCACGGATACGAACCCGGCCAACATCCCAAGCCCATTTCTTTGACTGCCTCTGCCTTCTTTGAATCTGGCTTGCGTTTTGACGTGTGTCTGCTTATATGCTAGTCGCCTTGTCCCCACTTGTTCTGCGTGATGCATTCGCTCATTGTACCTTGGTTCTACATCCGTGTTTGCTGATCTGCAACAATGCTCTCGCGACTCGACTAGTTCAGGTGATGTTTTGAGTGATTTCTAGCCTGCGAGTTGCATGGGACTGACCTTACGGTCTGTGTGCGGAGTCGCAACAAAGGCGTGAGTTGATTTGGTCTTACGATACAAACAGCATTGGACCAAGTAAAAAATGTGTATTTTTCTCGTTAGAATTTCACCTTGCTTTCTATATGCTCAGATTCTTACTTACATCAGCATTATTCAAACTTGGTTTGAAAGAAATCCCCTTTGCGTTCAAGAATGACTGGTTAACTCTCCTCTTTTAGTGTCAGCTGGCCAGATTTCATGTGCGAGTTCTATCAGACATGACCGTGTAATGGCATATTTTCCCCTGCTTGCTGACGGTGAGTTAGCTTTTTCATCCACCTCTTTATTGGTATATTTGGCTTTCCGTGTTTGATGCCGCCCTTTTAAGCTTAATTCCTACACAATTTTGCCTGATTCAACATCATTTCTGTCAGAGCCTGCTGTGAGCTACATTCCGTCCATCGGTTAGATTCATGGAAGTAGCGGAGGGTAAAATGAAAGAATATAATGATGAGACATGCTTTTATTTACTTAAAAATAAGTCAATAGCAGCATTTTATATGAGGGATGTGTGTATAAGTTAACACACCGCATTGGTGGTTAGATTGATAACCCAGCGTTCGAAGACGTAACGCACAAATTTTACATAGGAGGTTTGCCTGGCCCATATTTTGAAGTTACTTTTAGTGCTGCCGAGTAAGAACATTATGCTTGCATTGATAGCATTTATAAGAAAGACGGGATGTTAACTTCTGTAAGGCCGAGACCAATAAGATCAATGGTACTGCTTTTCCCTCGCGCACAAATGTTGTACCGCACACCTGTGTGGAAGACTTGGTAAGATAATCGCTGAAGGAGGGAGGAGAGACCAACGTTCCAACTAAATCTAACCTACTAGGAATAGGATATCCTCAACACATGCTCACTGCACTTGAATTCATTACTTCTGCACTAAAGTGGCATGGTTTTACTGACATGCAAGGGCTATTCTAGTGGTCTTTACCCTGCAGTGGTCTGCGTGGATAATTGGCTCAATTTATGCACTCCATAGTCAGTCTACGAATTTCACTTCACAATACCTGATGGCAGGTCGGTTTTCGTTAATGCCCTTGTTCCACAATGGTCCCTTCCTGTTCTTAGCTTAGCTGAACCTCTTCTCACGTGTTGGGCGTTTTAGCTGAACCTCTTCTCACGTGTTGGGCGTTAGAATGCTTCGCTCCGACAGCTGCAATTTTCACAGACAAGTTCCAAAATGCCATCGGCAGAGTTTCTTTACCATGGAAACCACCACCACTATTAAATTAAACCTAGTTTCGGCTTGACAGCCCCATTTTCCGTTTGAGTTGACAGACGTAAGGCCAAGTCATGCCCTTCTACCCTTTATACNCCATTTTACCCTTTATACCCCCGGGGCATATATTGTTCCTGATGTTGATTGCGTGGCGGAAACGGTGGCGATGCTATGGCCAGATGTTCGCCAGCCTGATTTTCCATTTTAATTAGTGGTAACAAGTTTCTTTNGGCGATGCTATGGCCAGATGTTCGCCAGCCTGATTTTCCATTTTAATTAGTGGTAACAATTTTCTTTAAAACTCCTTAAATGTTTTTAAAAACTTTTAAACCATGCCAGAACTCTTAAACTACAACCACAATCCTTAGAATCGAAATCGACAACGTCAATAACTGGCACATAATTTTCCAACTCTCTACCACCAGCATGACAAAAGTACTGACTCGGCACAGAGGGATGGGAGGTGCGCAAAAATCATAAGTTATACCAAAAAACATGGGTCAGAAAAATAGTGCAGAGGTTTCTCTCTTCTTCTGCCTTGTCTGTCGTTTCCTAATTGTCACGTCCAGAGAGCATAGTTTCAGTGATAATTAAGGCAGTTATAGAAGCAAGTAAGCAGGATAGATGAATAGATGAACCCGTAGGTAAGAAATAACGCTTATGGATGGCTAGAAGTTGTCATGAATATGTGATGGGGAAAAGGAATATCTGATATTTCATGCTGCTGACATCACGGGTAGGTGAATTGTTAATGGATGCAGTCATGGTTTGACGTAGGATATGGAATGGTTAGGTTTCAAACGCCACCGTATCTGAGATCAGGGTTCACCTAGAAAAGTAAATGATCGAAAGAGATCATTCAAACACTTCGACATAAGGAAAAGGAATGCGACAAACCTACAAGATTACAAGTAAACAGTGGGTCAAAACAATCCAAACCGTAGAGGACCACTTCAAAAGCACTAGCGCGATCCTCACGATCCCACTTAACCTTCCGTATCTACAAACGCAGTGCATTTCGAGTCCAAACCGGTGGAGATCTCGCTAACCTCTACTCCGATCCCGTCAATGATGGGCTCATTTCATGGATCTAAAGGGCTTACTGACTGTGCAAGTGACCGTGTCTGAGGAAAAAACGTGACAGGAAGCGGAAGTAGACATTGCTGAAAAGAATCATTTATCAATTTGCAGAATGCTGACATGAACGGCGCTACAAGTTCATTTACCTATTGCACCGAGCTAGATCGATCCAATTTGGAAGGCCAGGTTGTCATTCACAATGATGCAATCTAAGAGGAACGCCCACTTCCATGCAGTAATTTCTACAAGGACTTCATGTACAACGTTGGAGAACAACTTTACTAACAATGCGGAGACTTAGTAAATTAGAATTGTGTAAAACCTCCAGAGCGTGGCACGATTGCTCATGCTTAGTTGACTTTGACATTATACTCATGCCAGCGAAACCCGAGCATGCTAGCAATGCCTTTGCAAAGCAATACCACTATCGCCTAGTTATAGTTTTTAAAGATCCCCAATGGTGGTTCATCTTTGGAGTAAACGTAAGAGAAGTTTTAGTAGGAACATTGACAACGTCAGAGCTAGAATGCAGCGGAACTCTAGCATTCTCCATGGAATGAGGTGAGACTTCTCTCACCAACGTCACCATTGCGAACTTTATTATTCCTGCAATAAGTGATAAGAACGTCTTTCACAAAATGTAGGTGTTCCTAAGGAATCTGACTCTTCTCCGCTCCTTATTAGCCTGCTAGTGTTGAGGCACCGCTTTTCACCCCAGCGCGTGCTCCAACGTTGTCTTCCTTCCCACTCTTACCCCGTGCGCTTTTACAAGCACAATGAGGTACTGATGCATTATCATACGCTTTAAATCAATGATGAAACCAAGAGCCAGCCAAAACTTAACCACCACGGAGCAATCGATATATGTATGCAATTTGCAGTAAGCAAATGCCAGACCATTATAAGTAACCGGCTTCCTCAGTGTACACGTCTAAGATGCGGGTCGCTTCTATGTCACTCTTGCCAATAGGGGACTTAATTAAATGGAAGTCAAGTGCATCCAAATCGAATGCACCTATTTATCCATCAATAAATATTTTTGCCTAAATTCAAGAGGCCAAGCTGCATCTTGACTCGAAGAATTTATAGTGGCTGAAAGATTATATGCCTCTAGCACCCAGAACCCCGTGTTTGCTAATACCGAATTCACAAACCTTAGCCCTAATTATTAGCATGGCATGAAACTTATGACAAACTGTACGGCAATCAGTTTACAAGGAAAAATGTCAATTTGTTGTAATAACTTAGTATTTACTGTAATAAACACCCATCTTAATAGTCGCGATCTTGCCTTAATTTCTGTTAAAAAAGACGAGAATATGAAGATTTGGCAAAAGAAAGATGACGCAAGAAATAGCCACTGTCTAAAACATATCCATATAGGCAAGTTGTGTGGTGAGCTGGAAAAAGACTATTGACGCACACAATGCCCATCTCAATTTCAACAGATTTACTACAGTTCAGACGCTTCAAGATTCTAATGCCATCGAAACATTGCGCACAAATACAGGTGCATTTGTTTACCATTAAGAAGTCCTGCTCCTTTTTACCACTTTGGCCCAACTAGAATGCACGCAGCAAATCACATCAGTTTGTCCTCACAGGTGAGGGACAAACACTACAGAATCGACACCGAGACCATTTGCAAAATTCAGAACATTAAGTACATGTAAAGTTGGTAAAGGAGGGAAGTACTTGCTGTGGCTCCCACATATTGCCGGAATCACAACGACATCAGCCGCGCTCACGGCAAGAAAAGGGCGAGAAGGGAATTGGTGTTGTAACAACTGGATCTGCATTAGAAAAGCAGCCTTTGGATCGTTCTTTTCCATATACATGCTCGCTGCCACGAGGGTGCGGTTCACTGCCTTATGGAGGAGGCGCTGAGTAAATTGCAAGTCGCCACGTTGGAAGATAGGTTAGGGCGCTGAAATAAATGTGCTGTACAGAGGACAAGTTGTTTTTAATAAAACATTAGGATTACATATCGCACACCTAAATCGGTTTAATTATTTTTGAGTACCTCAGTTCATTTGGCATCGCAAATGCTTGTGCAGCAATCCCTGACTGGCAGTGGTTCCTCTTTCTGAGAACTCCACATCCATACATCAGCAAGTGAAAGTGAATAGACAAGAATGTATACAATGCTCTGTACTCGCGGTAGCGTACACCAAGCTCTGCAAGCAGTCGTGATGCTGTTAAGCTATATTTTAAGCAAGTGAAATTCGATCTCTATCTTCCGTCTATCACAACAACTTAAGGTACTTTTGGAAGGGTAAGTTGCTAAACAAGTGAAATTCGATCTTTATTTTCCGTCTATCACAACAACTTAAGGTAGTTTTGGAAGAGTAAGTTGCTTTTAATAATCTCCTTCCTAGCTAATGCAACGCTGTCGATTGTAATTGGGTAGAATACAACATAGCTGCTGAGCCGTTGGTGGTCCCAGCCCTCATTTAAATGTTTTTAACAAAGTGCAGCATTTCGCAAATGATAATAGTAGATAATGCCTCCCCGACTCCGGTATGCGTTGATTTGTTGCGTCTTGCAACTCATGAATTGGTATTTCTTCCCGATGAAAACGTGGTAGAATGTGAACTTTTCACAGTTTATATGAGAGAATCTGCAGCGTAGAAGCATCACGAGCTGCTTATGACTGTGTTCTTTATGTTCTCCAGCTTTTCATGTTTTGAAGCACGCTTCCGTAGTTACGATTGAACTCCGTGCTCTATTGTCGAGCCTGTCATTTGGTCATCCACTAAGCGTGGTAATTAGGGAAGATTTGAAGGGAAGGGAAGAAAGTGGAGCCAATTTCTTGGTAAATTTTGCGCAAAACTAGGCTCCGTTGATAACCCTCTTCTGATGCCTGACCTGACAGCTTGGCAAATGTAATGCAGCCATGAGGATGGTGCGCGCATAATCAATCGCAAGAGTACATCTTAATAAGCTTGCCAAGATATAATATGGATAAAAAGCAAGCCTACTACTCTTAGTTTGTGGCCACGCATTGCGAAGAACTTTACGTTCTCGGCTGATGAGCATGGACACACTTGCAGTGCTATCTTTTCTATCTTTGAATTACAGATCTGCTACTTGATATTTTCTAAGAAGCACTGATTTCAAGTGGAGTCCTTTTAAAGCGTCACAAAAATTTGTTTGTCACGTACTGAATTGCAAAGCATAAGGAACGAGATATTCAGCGATACCGGTAGTGTCTTGGAGGGCCATTATTGAAAAGCAACAAGTTGTTTTCGCCAATGCTCGTGCGCGCAATGCCTCCCATTTCTTTAGAGCTAGAGACAAAATAAATTTTGTCCATGCAATTTGGAGAATATGGCACGCGCCTGTCAGTTTGTCCACCGCTATTGCATTGCTTGAATTGTCCCTAACATGCTTTGCCTAAAATTTAAATTTTTGCTAACAAACGTTGTAGTTACAACCTGTCAAATGAAGGTAGGCAAACAAAGTGGAGTACAAATGACGAAAACAAGCTGGTAATTGTATATCGTATTTGCGGAGACGTTGACTGACAGCTAGATGTCTCCTATTCACCCAATACTATTGCGGAATGCAGACAAATCAATTACGTACATTTTACAGTAAGAGTATTAGTGCTTCCCTCGCGCCCATTGACGTGACCAATCAAAAGTTTAGTTTAGTTATGACGGCAAAGCGCTTGTAGTGAAACCCACCACACATGCTAGTATCATTGTACACAAGCAAAACGCAAATAATTTAAGGCTAATCATCACAGAGGGTCAAGAAAATAACCTCATTTTGGAAACACCTTTCAGTTAGTGTCGGACGCAAACGCGACCATTTATCCGATCACCAGTGAGTTACGATTAGACTTTATCGTACACTACCTTTATATGTAGCCTTATTCTTTTCCTTAGGTCAAGACAAAAAATAATATTACAGCAAATTACAGAACATTCTTTTAATGACGCAAGTTTTTTGCCTGGCTACACCGGAATTAACACCAAATTTGAGAAGTAGTTTGAATTTTCAGCACGCGCTAAATATCATAATATCTTTGTCATTTTGCAAAGCAGACATCCAAACCACCGAATGTTAGCCCCATATGAGGCTGAGTCAACCAATTGCAGTACAAGTAGGCAGCTATTTACGTGCATTTATTGAATGAGAGGTGGGTAAATGATAATCCAAGAAGACATAACACTCGGTTGGAATAACTTTTATGCATACAATTGGGCTTAGAATCACTAATTGGCCCAGAAGATTAGCTTATCCCACCATAATGCAAAGATGGAGACAAAAAGTGGTCAATACATCATATTTTATTAAAATACATATTATCGATTCCATTGGATCGAAAGTTTTCCTTTGGAGAGGAACCGCATTTGGAGTATAAAAGGGTGTGCTATCACGCGTCATATCAAGCATCCACGGAACTAGTCCCTTGTTGTTTATTATGAACAAGCGTAGGGAAATCGCGGCATTTATTTGTGGTGAGGTAGCTGCCACGACACAACTACTCCAGCAAGGATGGAGATGAGTGCTAATTATCTAATTATTAGGCTGCCTTTCATTGGTTTGATATGGACAGAAGGATGAAAAATGGGTATTCAAAATGGGGTTCTATTGGTGATGAAACTAATCTCTTTCCTCGCCGTTTTCCTGTCAAGAAACATGAGGACTGGACTGCTGATCTCTTAAAACACCAGTGCCGTGGTCTCGCTTCTTACTCAGATAGGATCAATCGCCTCAATGCAACTACCGACTAAATTGGAAATCATTTCATCAACTATTAATCGACGATGCTGACCAAACGAAAATAAAGAAGCAAGGAGGCATGTAAATAAAAAATTTTAGTACAACACTTATTCAGTCGGCCGATCAGATAACAAGTACAGTTATCGCATTATCCTCCTCCGTCCGGTTCCCCTCAGTGCTTCACTCTTACAACTTGAACTCGGCTGCAAATGCCACCGTCTCCCGACGATGTCTACTCGTATTTCCACTTTCATCCAGGCCTCACTGCAATAAATAGACGGATGATTACCTCAGGTACTGAATTCAATCAGCCCAGAACGATGATACGTGTCAAAACTTAACTTGTCAATCTACCTGACTGCGCCGGCTCAGACTCTGGGTTTGAATTTGTAGATGGAGTGGCGACACTTGCCGCCCTCTCAGATGGGGTCCATTTTTATCGCTCTGTCATCACTAACCACAGAGACGCCACTGATGAGCAACAGATCACCAACCACACAAGGGACGACAGAAAAGGTTGACATAGAGTTGGGGTAGGAGACGGAGCCAGATAGGGATGAGGAGGGAAGAAAAAGCGGAGGAAGTGGACGTGGTAATATGAGTACAGGGGGAAAATGCAGGACAGTCTGTACCAAAAAACATCCCGGTAAGTCGCTCTAGCATTTGCACCATTTTACGTAGAACCAAGTCAATTAACCATCAAATCTAGCTGATTGATATCCTGAATTCCTAAATGACCCATCGACTAATGATTTGACTATTAGACTGACAATTCGCTTATTTAATCGACGGGATGATTGATTTTTTGACTGATTATTTAAATTGGTTTGCCTGTTTCTTAATTAAGGTAAGCACCTTCGCTGAGACTCAAGGAAAAAAAGGCGGCATTGTGATGATTTAGCAAGGGTGCTAAATCTTAGCCCTCACCGATGCTTTCTCTTCTCAAGGCATCTCAGTTCCTTTAAGGTGGAAGTAGGATCAGCATCACAAATAGCAGAAATACAAAGGAGCATTTTACAAAAAGAGCAGAACGTGTTAATAATAGCCAGGTTAAAAAGCAGCAGTCCGTGCTCAAGTTCTTTGAAGAGCGGTTTTCAATTAGCAAGTTAGTGAATCAGTTAGACCAATGCACGCCAGCGCCAGTCAAGGCAGCTATTGTTTGGCAGTATTATCAATAGCGTCCGTAATGCTGACCTCGGGAACATTCTTTTGAATGGCGTCCATCTTTAATTTCCACCAGTACACTTTATTGAGGAGTTCCTGCAGAGCTAGTAGAGCCGATCAATAATAAAGCACTTCCTCATCGTGTTATAGAAAACCTTCAGAAAATGGTGAATTGATCATTGTAACAGGGTTCTTCTTTTCCTCCTCCTCACCCCTTTCTACCTTACTGGAAAAAGACCGAGCTTTTCTGGGCATGGTTTATTTAAGGAGAAACTGTAGGTGGGGAAGTCCAGACTACGGGGTCGCGGTATCCGGCGCTGGGGGAGAACACGCTCGCTGGCTTTCGACCACGTGTATATTGTGTTCCCGCCTCTCACCTACAAAGCGTATATATACACCAACATTATTACAATCATTAATTTTGGTTCTTTGTTTTGTCGGCGCTCAACCACTCTACCTACTCACCCACCTGCTTTCGCCTTTATGTTTTTCCATCTCATGCACTGTTCGTTCCTTCAGATTGAGGCAGGCACCTCATGAGGTAACAGCGAAGGCCTTATAATCCCAAAAGAATTCCGGTTCAAAGAACTACACCTGGAATAGGAATGAAAGTGCGGCACTGTCGATAATGTGGAGCATAACAAAGCATAATGGCATTAATAGACCTTCCCGTTCCCTTCTGCCCCCTTCACATGCACTATGATGCACGAGTATCAGTCAAAATGTAGGAACACGGGGCCAAATGACACCTGCTTCCAAGAAGCCACCGATCAAATCAGAAGAATTTAATTCCACAGCATTTCCTCGCCTTCCACTAATCATCCTGTTTCCTAAAGTGGCATCGTTCCCACCAGCTGGTTTTCCATCATTGCTTTAGTCTTCTTCATTGGGTACTCTCTGTAATTTCAACTGCACACTGCACCGTTTAAATAACAAAGGGCCAGGAAAGATTGAACCCTAAAACGTTAGAGACAAGTTGTGCCAACAACTTCTCCTCCTCCCCTGCTTTTCCTTAGCCTCGATTTGAGTAAATCAGCTTTGTCACAGCTGGTATCCTAGTGTTTTCATCTGTAGCTTTCATTCAATGTTCCTCTATTCCGCTTTTGATTTGCTGCGTATACATTGATACTGCATCTCACTGGAATGACAATGCGGTGTTCTGAAAGTCGTCCTCGTCACCTTCATCAGTATATTTTTGGGCTAGTAACCATTTTAGAAGACCCTCTCACCCTTTCTACCCTACGGTCATGATTCACTTATGCACTATGGAGAAAGTAACAAAGAACATGCATGTGCTGTTAGGTATTTTTGCATTACTTGGCAGACGATGCCATATTGTGCGTTCATTAATTCCCACATTTTTCAAAGAAACAAAAAGCTACAATGCAAACCATTAGATGATACACTTTCTTCTTTTTCTCATCTTGTTGCAAATTTCGAATCTTGTTTTTTAGAGCTGCATCAATAAATTTCATGCTGCATCAGCCTCCCGGTGCATTATTAGAAGGAGCAGCCCCATGCCACATGCGGATATTTTTGATTTCAATGAGCTGTAATGAAATGCCATCACGTATCACTCTAAAAATTAGGGCAGCCGTTCTCCAAAATGCTTACACCAGCGCTCTTTCCCACATCCATTGCTCACCCAACACTAGGACATCGATCATTATGTCAACTGAGAATCACAATAAGGCAAGACCAAAGGTACAGTTAAGTATCAATTTCATAAAAAATATGCAATGTGATATTTAGACGGTGATGCGAAACATGAAGGACTTAAAGTCCAACCACAAATTGTAAGCATTGTGCTACCGTGTTAATGACGGCGATTCGATTCAGTAGATGCATGCAGAAGAAGCGGCAAAGAGGATTCTGATTTTGCCTAAATCTACTCCTTTTACAGCCTTTTAGTTGAATGGTAATGAAAAACGCCCGTAAATTAACATGTCCTTAAATGGAAATGGACTAATAAAGCGATCTGACTGTTGGATTTGGTTGGAAGTAGGAATTTGCTACATCAGCACCACCTCCAGCACCAAATTGATCGATTGAGAATAGAATTAATCAAAGCATAACTGATGTAAATTTTACTTCCTAGTGCTACTTAGGGAGAATGACAAACAGTAAGGTTCAGTTTAAAATTCCCACTTTATTTCACCAATCAAGTTGTCAGTGCTGCGTAGTCGCCCTCATTTGACCTTTCCGCTTCCATATTTGTTCATCAAATCACACAGCTAATGGCTCATTCTCATTTTTTAGCTAAAGTCAGCAACTGCTGCACTGGCCAGAGTAGATATGAGCAGTCTCAAAATGCGCTCTCTGACAAGCGGACCTTCGCGTCTAATTGCTGGAATGACTGTGAATTCGCATGTGTCTAGAAGCCAAAGTAAGACATAGAAAATTGTCTCATACAATTGCTTCGTTTTCTGCCACTACATCCCGACCTTTTTTTTGCACATGATGCATGAAAGAATTAGCCTACAGATTCAGTAACTCAATTTTGTGGTATTTTTGAGCAGAAAATATGGAACGATAAGGATTACCTCCACTGCCCCCGGGTAGCATGCCCACCGATTCAGCAGACGTCTCTCTGCCCACAATTGAGACGCGTAAGTTGTAAGAAATGATTTGGAGCAAAACTCAGATCACTATGATCAGAAAGCGCCACCATACTGTGAAAATTGTCTAGCCTAAATAGAAGTTTTCGATGTCAGTATTTGATTAAATTGGACAAAGGGACTCGAGTATTTCATCGCATGCATAACAAAATGTGATATCAGCAAGCCTCAAAAGTCGCTAGCGACAAATATCAGACAACTTTTGCCCATAAATGTACATCTTCGATGCCAGAAACTTTAACCTCAGACAATTGTGCAGCTGGTGCATGAGCATATACCGTCCGGCGCTTTGGTAGCAGCTCTAATGGAGCGATCAGAGAGCCGCATCCTCATTAAATGTAGAGGGGGTAACTTGCTCAACGACAACTTTATTGGAACAGTATTCATGTGTAGTCGTTTTAGCACAAACTGTTCTGCGACTCCGCTAGCATATGGGTATTGTACTGCTCATACTGCTAAATAAATGCATGAAATAACCTACTGTATGAAATAAGCTGAAATTTTTTTAAATATTGGGGAATTTCACGATAAAACGCCCAATTAATTATCGCTGTTACATATTTCTTGAAACATTTCTGTGATTCGCGAATACATATGCCTTGAAAGCACACATCAACCGTTATGCCATCGATCCAAATAAAATGTGCACAGAGTCGTAGTGGAATGATTAGATATTTGGCGCAAATCAAAATTTCCGTAGTAGAGCAAAATATAGACAATCCTACACAAGTTTGCGATTCGGAGCATGCGTAAATTAGCTGCTACCTAACACTTCTCATCCAACCTTCCCTA
Organism: Taenia saginata; assembly: GCA_001693075.2. Classification (NCBI taxonomy): domain Eukaryota; kingdom Metazoa; phylum Platyhelminthes; class Cestoda; order Cyclophyllidea; family Taeniidae; genus Taenia; species Taenia saginata. The sequence continues at coordinate 68,915 of LWMK02000246.1, read as the reverse complement.
TTCAATCAAACTATGACTTTGCCCTTATTATTGCTACATAAAATTGAATATTTAATCATGGCAGTGGGTCAAGTCTCTCATGATCGGAGAGTATATGTAGGATGATACAAGAAGAGTGAGCAACTGGGACCTACGGAGAGAAGCCGCGTAAATTAAGCAGCCAACTTTCCAGAATGCCAGAACATAACTTAAGGCAAACTTCTGAAGTCCAGGAAACCAGAGCCAAATCGCACCAATAACCAGGAGCAAAAAGGTAGAGAGCCGTCTTGATGCACGCTTTTGCATTTCCGATAGACGAGTTTGTAAGAAAGGCCCTATTGATTTTGTCCTTTATCTGTGGGTCACCTGAATGCCATGCCAATGCAGCATACTACTGCCCTCAATTCAAGTAGCCTGTCCAGGAAGTAAGGTGCCTATTGTGTTTCGAGAAAAGGGCTTGTCATTTTTGAGAACAAAAGAACTTACTAGAGTGCGATTTGATAAAGGCGACTTTCGACAAAGAGTTCCAGAAGTTTCCTTCTTCAGAGTGGTTTTAATGATACAGGTCCGCCACGGGTAATGCCACCAACATCATCCATTCCGTCTCTTACAAATCACAAAGAACTAAATCTTCCACACAGCATTGTTTTGTACGTCCTGACACAATTGGGTGGCGACACAGTAAATATAGAGTGTCAAAAACTTCTGTCGCTCTTTTAGGCCACTTTATTTTATTGGGTCATTTAAGAGCGCTTCGACAACTCATAAACCGTCTCAGTCCCCACTCTAAGTGCTAATCGATTTCAAGAAGACGCAAACGGTCGCGATGCAACATTCACATTCATCTTAAACCCAGTCGAGGATGCGGTCATCATAACACATAAAGGACCCAAGGACGCAGTTCGCAAGCATCATTGGGCATTACTGATGTAAAAGCAGTCAAAGACATTATGATTACGAGCGTAAAATCCTCCGTGCAAGAAAGTGCCTGCAAAATGAAGTAAAACTCAGCGGACTTGACACTGCTAGTCGATTGGATTAACAAGGCCAAAATTACTACCACAGACGTGCAACGGTTAAAACCCCTGTGTACTGTGCAAGAGAGACCTAACCCCAGTACAAACAACCACAATCAAAAACATGAGCGACCACATGTACAGGACCACATTTAACGGCTCACTCACCTTCTCCCCATCGGTACCACCTGACTAGTTGCCTTAAGTGAGACCACTTCCAAGCGCACCGTAATGTCATGCTGTTTTCCCAATTAGTGCCTCCTAACGGCAGATTTGTTTATCTCTATGACCACTACAAATTTCTCCAAAAAGTGGCAACTTCTACGGGGAGAATACGTAAAGCTTCATTTCCTGCATTGCTTAAATGATTACATTTCTGGGTTAATTAAAGTCATGTTAATAAGAAGTTGCATTGATATGAGCATTTGCGAAATAAATTCGGACCCACAAGCTGCAACAGTACAGTCACTGCGACCATGCCGCTGTTCGGGCTACCAAATAAAACAAAACAAAATTATTCATTTTAAGTAGTCGCAGTGCATAGCATAGAATTCCTTATGACAGAGCACCACAAAAAACTAGGTTATTAAAGCTTGGGGACACTACGACTCTACGTAGTTCATCGGCTCGCTGATTTCCCATCTAGGAAATGCTCGCCTTCCAAAACGCGTCCACATGAACAAATCACCGAGCAAGACTTTACTACCCCAATATCAACAGGTTCACAAGAGGCGAAATACTTCATTATTTGATGACCAGCAAAAGCTTGCGCACAACGGATGAGCACATTTACCCACCAAAAAGGAATATAGCATCTATTCCGCTACTTCACTTTGAGCTAATATGATTCAGCTCTCGAATGAGGCCAATCGCAAGATACTAATAAGAACCGAACGTTGCAAAATAGACGTCAAGCCCCTTCAGGAAAACAAGGCGCTGATGCAATGGACAAACGCCTATCGTAGCTCCTAACAGGCAACAGCAGCACCAAGACCTCAGCCGCACCTATGGCGGAGAAGAAAGACGAAGAAGGAGTCGATGCCCTTACACCTGGACTTCCACCAAGAACACAACGTTTTGAGCGTTTGCTTTCACGCACATAGCCGTTGCCATGAGACAGTGATTCACCTCCTCACAAAAGGAGCGCTGCCGAATTGAGCGAGGAGGTTCTTGACGAAAGAATGCGAGCTCTCTTAATGTTTCAATGACTGTATTGCACAGAGGACACGTTTACCACGCTCTTTGAAACTGAGCAACGAGGAGTGAAAATCCTTCTTAGAAGCATGCAAAATTTCTTTCAAATCTGCCATCGGCACGGCTTCTTTTGTTGCAACGGCGACATCCGTTGCTAGAGGAATAAGACTTGCCTAGAAGAAATTAAATTACTGCATTAGGAGCCTTAATGAGACCACAAAGCGAACACAGATGATAAATTTACACTTTTTGGTATTTTAAGACCTAGATGATTTCGTATCCTCTCCCGTTCCTAAGCTGAAACAATTCAAGTTGTTAGTTGCCTCTCCACTCAGTGAAAATAAACATAGTTTGCAAGGGTCCAGCCTCGCCATCCATACACGGAAGTCTGTACGCAATTGTTTATTCTCAGTTCTCATTAAAGTCAGCAGATGTTCTTATCAACTAAAGCAAAAGAAAGAAGTTGCAATAGCTAAGATTTCACAATTCCGAGCACAGCGATGCGCTAGAGACCAAAGTGAGGAGCAGAGAACCACGTCACACGATTACTACACTGCATGCCGATCGCGCCCTGAATATCAGTCGATGCACCTACAGATTAAATGTTGCCCTGTCTTACTTTTGTGTTTTCCTTAAATGATTATTTAGGAATCACAAACTTCGTCATAGATTCGCCCAAACGAGTTTAAATACCCAGGTTTGCAAGCCTGTTGACTCAAATGACGTTACCTTACTCAAAAAAATGAAATTCGTAAGGANAATGACGTTACCTTACTCAAAAAAATGAAATTCGTAAGGAGCAAGAAAGATTTCGACCCCTCACAGCTCGTCACAAAACAAAATGGACTTATAACTACCGGATTCAACAAACCTAAAATGCTGCAAAACCATGCAGACAAGATACAAATTCGATATCAGCACTCAAGTAAAGTAAGTGACAGAATGCAGGCATTACAGAAACCACGAGTTCAGCGAGCCATGGAAATCGCTAGCCATACCTTCATATCAGTCTATGAGCTCAACTGCACAATTATTTTGAGAAGAAATATCTTACAATAAATCCTCGCATACCCGTTCCCACCAGTGCAAATGGTAACCAGAGGACAGACATGAGAACCATACCGGCACCCAACTTTTAAATATGCCGCTAAGTGGTGGCAAAGACGATTCGATACACCAGAAAAATTCTGTCATAAGGGTTGCTTTATACCATACAAGAAATTCGCACAAATATAAAAGCTTATTATGTTGGATTTTTAAGCTTTTGGATGCAACACTTTATAGCTTGAGTTTTGTGCTTAATCATATTGCCGTGCAGGTTTTCGATTATAACTTGCAAACGTCATTTTGGGATTTGGCTTAATAAACATGATAGGATCATTTATTTCCTTTCTCACAGACTATCTGATCAAACATATGCAACCAAAAATGCTGACGTGTATCTTTATGCTGTTTGAATGCACCGCCAGACACAATGCTATTCCGACTCGCTCTACGAGTGTCGTGCGATTTGTTGTCGTCTTTTGTTGCGAACCTATCTGTTTTCCATCTAATTTCTTGCGTGAGGGGATCAGACAATTGCGGAACTTGTGTGTTTAATCCTCATAGCCTCGCTTCTCGCATGATTCATTTGTGTCTATTGGGTAAATGGACGCTAAATTTCAAGTTTTTCTGTTCTTGCTACAAACGAATGCGCCTACAGGTGAAAATGGCCGAACTGTTGGATGGGCTTGTGCTCAATGGAAAATTTACCATTTGGTTGGCTAAACAAACGTGGGCAGTTTCAAGACCATGTGTTGGGTAAGTCCTGCTTCGTGTTAGAAATAAGCAAAACACTTGCATCTGCGACATGTCTCGCACATGTAGTGGGCTTTCTAGGGCAAGCAACCACAATAATGTGGTGTTTTTAGGCGCTGGGTATTAGCAAACCTGTAATTGAAAACCAGAAAGCCAGCCACTCAAGTGGTTTGCTTCCACTTCACTCCGAGTTTCGGCGCATAAGGGCAGCATATCTTGAGATGTTTGGCCTTTGTATTTGGCGATCGACAAACATGTCTGCCTTGAGCGTGGAGAAGATCTGAATATCACAAGTTTCCAAAGCTGTAGAATGCTTGCATCTGGCTCACTTCTGTCTAAATTTGAATGTGATGAGACATGGTCGAGCGTTTCGAGGTACTCTGCGCTGATCAGCAGTCTTTGAAGGTTGGGCGTGTCAAAGAATGGTATCGCTTGGTCGCTAGAGGTCTGTGGGAGCCTGAAGGGCCTGGCTAGTTCGCTGATGACAGGTAAGCTGGAGGTTGTAATGCTGGGAAGTCTTCGTGGATGGATATTGCTGATGAGAGATGAAGGGTGCGTAACTAACCCTTTTCTTGATGCATTTTGACGTCGTTTGTGTAGAATGCCAGTGACCAACTTGGGTGGGGCGGGAAGATGAGGCATCTCCAAATGAAGGATGGTAAACTGCATTGTCAACCCCTTCCGTTCATCAATTTCAAAAGCTGTGGACAGTGGGCATCTCTGATAATCCCTAGACGGTGCCTTTTCCTCCGACGAAGTGTGGCGAAGGACTCGAAACTTATAAATTTGTGTCTGCAGTATTTCCGTCGAATAGTGGACATTTGTAGGTGGTTGAGTGTGTCAATATGGCTTGTCAGGATCGTGATGAAGACGTTAGAACAACGTAGTGGTTGTCGACTGGCACGTTGCCTACGGTGTGGGCAGTTGATTGTGTTAGAATCGTCTGGCTTGCCCATACAACTGCGACTATTAGGTGGAAAGAGATTGTTTTGAACCCGAAATTAATGTCGACTGTTTCGTTTTTCAGAGTAGGCCTGCAGCGATTTGATGGGGAGATGTAGAGAGGGCTTTATCTCTGAAGTCGGGTTTTGTAAGCCACAGAATTGGTGGCTAACAGATGAAGTAGTGGCCCCTGGATTGCCACCAAGCGGGATGTTAATGGTATTAGTTCGCGTGCAATTCTCGGTCATTATTATTTCTAAAACTGCTAGGCAACGACTTTGACTTGCGGCCTCGTGGAGAAAGAGTGGTAGTCTCTCACGCGAATGATGGTTAAGAGTTCCTCCCAGGCTTGCACCACCCACGTTTCAAATTATGGCAATGCGTTTGTCGTGGCGTCGCTGGATGGTTTGGTTTGAAAAGTGGTATGTGGTTGCTGTTCTTCCACAATTAATAGGGCCAAATGCGCCAAGTTGTGCATACACGTTGTCAAATCTGTGCTCGCAAATGGNGGGCTAAATACGCCGAGTTGTGCATATACGTTGTCAAATCTGTGCTCATGATTGAAGACACTGTCTACATAAGCGAATGGCACAAGGTTGCCAAATTTTTGTAAATGAGCTTGTAGTTCTCCTTTGTTACAGGTTGGTCAGCCTCTATTTACTTGGTAGTCCTCACACATTGTAGGAGCGCCAATGATACTCTCTCTCTCGTTTCATCGTCATCTATTTTCGATTGTGTTCTGCAAGCGCAGTTTTCAAGAATGGTTCTCGCTGCTATCCTACGCCTCTCATTCTCATCCTCAAGCTTTGTTTCTCTGCGTACTTCAGCATTTGCTGCATCTCCTTCGCCTTCAGAAGACCCCTTAAATTCGTGATGGTGGTGCTGTTTTGCTTCCCTGACGACTTTTCCGTTTTCGTTAAAGCCGTAGTAAACCTCAATCTGAGAAGTCCTGAAAACTCGGGTTTGTCCAACGAGTTACAATTGTAATGACGCCATCTCCATTAACATCAAATATTCTACCTTCTCCAACATGTCGCCAGCCTAATTAAGTACCAGCAGTGCCGTACCATATGCTAATGCCTCGTTCGGTTGCTACAGCTGTCGCACATTCGGAAAATGCATGGAGTCACCTACCCTCATTATCTTGTTAACATTATCCTTACCCAACTTTGCATTGTTTAAAGCCCACATTATCGAATCCAGCGTCCTATTGAAGACATCAGAGCACAGCTGCCCAAAGCGGTCCGTGTGAGGGTCGTACTGAAATCAGTCCCCCCAAACAACGATTATGCATCCATGTTTGCGTACTCAGAAGAACTCAACATCCTCTTTGGCACGTCACACGCCTTTCTCAGATGACCGATGGCCTACTTGTTGGTCGTAAAATCCGATTGGTATTATTTTAAGTTACTGCAAATTTTTTCTTTTTTAATTTTATATCAATTTGTTTCTTTCGAGGCAAGGATTTATTCAATGCGCTTTGATTTGTTTCTTTCAAGCGTTTGTTTGCTTGATCCTGCATTGCATATCGCTCTTTTGGTTGTCTGTCATGGATCTCAGCGGATGGAGCTTTTAAACGACGCCTACAGGAATCAGATTTTGGTAGCGAACCAGGTGACTCTGGGCCTGTTGCATTACAGATTTCGGTATCGAGGCCCTCTTTTGCGCGTGAGGATGCCCAAGTATAGGAGAGAAAGAGTCGTGCATTCTCTTACACTTTGATCCTGACTGGGGAGGCAAATTTAGGATGCAGCGCAACGACTCGCTTCTGGAGATGTTTTGTGTTTGTAGATGCAAGTTCGATTGTGTGCACGGAGGTGGGTTTGGTCGTGAGAGCATTGACGGTTTTTTCTGCAGGTTTTCAGGAGCAGCCGTAGTTGCAGAATCTGCGCTCAAGCTGGTCCTTTGGACACAATTTCTGCGCATAAACTCTAGTGCAGTTATACGAGTAAGGACATAGGTCGTTTTCGTTGCGGATATGCTGTGTTTTGGTGGCAATTTTTTCTCTGGTTCTTGGCCTGGTGGCTTAGAGTTTTCGGTAAAGCAGCCCTTATAGGTGATTTTCGTCTCAGATATTTTGTTATTTGGTGGTAGCTTCTTCCTTTTTGTATGCCTAGGTGGCTTAGCCTTTCGGATAACACACTTCTTGGCCTTTTTCTCCAGCTGAAGCTCTTTGAAAGTGGCGGCGAAGATCTCATTGTCTGTAAGATTACAAACGTCAGCGTCTCCATAATTCTTCTGACAAGTGCTGTCTAAGCCATCACTGCTTTTACTTAACTCATCAGGACATTCTTCACAGTGTTCGCGGAGACGCATCCCCCTCATCTTTTCCATTCTTATTGCGTCTTCTGGCCTAGGCCAAAAGTAAAACTTCTGGATGGGTGCAGTGTCCTATATATCCTTTCCACGCGGGTACATTTCTCTCTGGCTCGCAGATGGTAGTTTCCAAAAGTGGTCATGCGAACCGATGAACCGCACGTGACGTATAGGCCGTCCAATGAGGCATCACGCTAAATGCTCTTGCATGTTTGTAGGTCAGAAGGGAAGTTGTCTACAATGTCTGTTTTGGTATGATCGGTAGCGAAGACAAGCATTTGACATTGGGGAAGCAGATGTTCGTACAAAAGCGTTAGAGCTTGTCCGCCACGAATAAAATAACCCTTTCAAATTTGCCCCTTTTAGGCATGCCAGTACGCAGTGTAGTAGCAAGAAATCATTGCAAAATAGCAATGTACTTACCAGTAATGAGGAGAACAGCAGTAAAAGTGCCTAAATTCTTTGTCAATACAGATACATTAGTCATTTTGTAAAAATTTCGGTGTCCTAGAACATGCTGCTCACAGATTCAGAGTAGTTTATGTGTGTCTCACATAATGTACATTTGATTAACTTTGCCTTAGTAAATGTGAGGTGCCGAAGTTAACTAATTGCGCCAGCTAGTTCTACTGGCACAGGTCGTGCCATTCAACACCAGTGGGTTTCGGGAATTGTGTTAGACTGATGCCTATGTGAGCATGCCCATGATAACTTTGGCTCTGGAAAAGAAAATTAAGCGCTCTATTAGCACAGTTCCGCCGCATTTATACAGAAAAGTAGTAGAAAAGTCAAGAAAAGTGTGCGTGTGTGTCAGGAGAGCTGTGAAGTCTATTTACGGAGGTTGATTTTTCAATGCACAATCCACTGCTGCATACTGTTTCGATAAATCATTAAAGCGTTTTGTTTTACCTTCGTGCTTTTCTCAAGGTTACTTCTTTTCAAAACTCCGGGATGACTTTCGCATAAGTATCCTTTTTTGGCTAAATTTGACGTGCAGTCGACGAAGCAGAGTGGACATTTTGTCACGTGGATTACCGCTGTAGAGCAGCCTTACTATAATAATCCACGGTCCCAGAAATGATGCTACTTAAGTAGATTAAGTAGAGGTGATTATTGCTGAGTGGAACTATGACATTTGTTCATAAAAACTGAAGTGAATGCCAAAGGCAGAGCTTGATGACCCAGCATTTGCTGTTCCAGTGCTGAACCACCAATTATGCAAAGGATATTACTTGGGCGATTGGGCAAACAGGAGAGCTCTCATGACTTGACTAACTTCCAGCTATGCTTTATAGCGAAGCGCAACTAGGCTGTCACTTGATTTGTCTCTACAAATTACCGACGGTTGTTATGCCAAGCAGCCCTGCACACCACAGTTCATTGCTTTTAGGGTGCAATTATCGTTTACACCATTAACAAATTGTATATGATGGCAAGAAGTCAGTAGCAGCATTCATTCGAAAACGCATGTACGACGTCTACTTGAGGTACTGGATGCCCGTCTGCCTCGCAGATTGTTGTTAGTGAGGTGACAATGGTGGGCAGGTAGATAGGCAGTAAGTAGAGCTGTTCTCCATGCTGCTAAAGTATTAAACAAAAAAGCTGTTTTGCTTTTGATAAGTGAACTATTATTTTTTGAACAAGCGAACTTTCTTAAACACTAGTGGAAGAATAGAAACACCCAAAGTAAAGTTTTATCTATTTTATTAGTTAAGGGCGAATAATGCAAATTACGCAGAATGCAGGCCAACAGATCAACTGTTTTACGAAAGGTTGCCTACGCTCGCAGCAAGTATAACGCTAGGAAGTGCTCAGTGCTGGTTAGCTGGAGATCGAGAGTAGTGAAAAGTCACTACAAGTCCCGGCTCTAACCGCCTCATTTCTGTTCACTGAACAGTCTCACAACAATAAGGCCAGCGAACCAAAGGCGGACAAAAGAAGCCTGCTACTCACAGATAAAGGCTAGTTGATTGCCTAGAGCGCAAAAATACGGTACAATGCTTTTCCGTTTTCAGTTTCTCCTGCTTTGTCACCAAGGCTGACAAGTAAATTACTGGTCACAGTAAACAAGCATTGTTTATGAGAAAAGGTTACAAAGGTGGGCACCAAAGTGAACCTGAAATAAGAAACAATTTCAAAAAATATTTGCTGTATTTCAATGGGTAATAAGTCGTGGTAGTACTGCGGTAGGAAATATCTCATGCTATTGAGAAATGTCAGTGCTTTATTTCGTTGCAGCACACCTCCCATATTCTCATATAAAATCAAGCTTCATTTAATGTGTACAAAGTATAGGCTGAGTTATATCCTTTCTAAATTACGTGGGAAAAAGCTTTACTTAGCACTGCGTTCTGCAATGTCACATTATTAACGCGATGAACAGAAATTGGTTCACTACAGACTGGGACAGAGATGGCGTTGTGGCATGCAGACATTTGGATATTGGGACCTGACAGGCGGCACCAACTATTACACCTCAAGGCTCCTCATCGTGACCACGTCATCAATTCCACTCCGTCACTTCGTTGCAGCATACCATGACAGTGGTTTGCCCAGTCTGCTCCTGGCACTTCGGATACCACAGCCAACTTAAGGCTCGTTTTGAATTGGCGCATACCAGCAGGTACTTTAAATGCCTCGTTTTAGGTGCTTATTTACCTACCCTTCCAAATTCGAAGGCTCCTTAGATTGGCCCATGCAAAAGTTATATGAAATTCCTTCCCATGTAGAAGTGGGACGATTTGTACACATTCCCTGTGGATGCTGCTATCGGTTCTACTTTGCCTCCCATTTCGCAGGCATATCTATCTCAATGGAAAGGCTCCTTACGTTTCCTGTTTCAAATTAAGATCTTTTAGTTCCAAGGCAATGCGGGTAATTGTGTTTGGTTGGAATAGCGGGGTAGTTATTCGGACGATGGATTAACTTGTGAGATGGACACATATTTATTTAGGCCTGTTCGGGAGAGATACTTGTTCCATTCCAGGGCAGTCAAATTGCCTGAATGAATGACCTGCAGTGATGGACTACTTCTTGGTTGTGCGTGGAGAAGTAACAAGGGTGTGAATTGATTCGTCTTGCGATAGAAAGTGCATTGACTCATTGACACTAAATCGGCTGTAGTATTATCTCGCACGCCCCTAGTGGGCATGAAGGTAAGAACTGGCTGAGATCAAGTCGATGTGTCAGTGACTTGGTATACGGATGGTTACAGCAACTCACTGTCATAAATCATTAAAATATTTCCAAGATGGAGGTATTTCCAGTGCTGCGCCGCTGCGTTGCATTAAGACGTGTCATTAATCTGAGCCTTGAACTCCTTTTCATGTTCCACAATTGATGCTTTATATTGGACAGTGTTGCAAAATGATAGTTTATTGGGGCTGAACGTCAAAACTCGTTATTGGACACGCCAAAACCAGTAAGGACATGAGAACACGCATGTGTTCCGCAGTTCCGCACCTCAAACTCGGAATGGCTGATGAAAAAATTTTTCCTACTTGAGCAGAGTGGAAGGGGTGCAATGCGTGACGCTGACTTTAAATAGTAAGATTTTAAATCAATATCATAAAATAGGGTAGCTGGAGGTTCGTTTTTTAATGGCAGCCCCTTCATAATCATCCCATTCTTTCTTGTCTTCGAAGTCTTCCAGATGTGCGTTATGATGCCGTTTCATGCAATCGATCAAACATCTTTCCACCCCATAAGTGGGAGGGCACCGTATCCTATGTGTGCACTCGAAGTAGACAACTAAATGCAAATGGTTTTACAAGTGGCTACTCCAAGTCAAACAAATGAAGAGAATTTGAAAGCAATAAGCCGAATCGACTTGACCAATGACCTAATCAAGGGAAAATTGAATAAAAAAGCGATATGTGGAATATTTTAGTATTAGCATCATATGTATAGTTATAAATTTTTTCGTGGCACGTTCAGCACCCCACATCGACTATACCATACATAGTGCCAGCTTTTGTGCCTATGCATAAGCACCCTCTTCAGCAGAGGAAACGCTAGCAGCCATGGTGTCACAATGATTAGATGCATGCCCCGTATTAGGCGTTGATCTGCACTCACCTTTACCTTCAAGTACCGAATGCTTGTGCAGATTAAATTGCCATAAGAAAGACCTCGCGATTAGAGAGATGTGCTCAACAAATGATTTAATGCTGGTCGAATCAGTGTCTGCGGCATAACAGTGCGAACTATAATGTGATACACTCCTAAGTAGAAGTCAGGTGTGATATGGGGCAATCCAAGGTTAGTGAGGATGGACAAGTTAAGCGATTGGGGCGCAACGCCGACAATCACTCTTTTCCTCTAGAGCCACATTTAGCTGTTCCATCAAAATTGCTTACATCAACCCTACGGTCTCGCGCACAAGTGGGCACAGCATCTTGGCATTCATGTTGGTTAGACGGTGATAAATGAAAGTCGGCGGCTTCGAATGCACAAATCCACCAAATTGGCAAATGGAAAAACAAAAGGTATTCATAAGTACGATGGGTGTTAACATGCCCAGATGGTGGAAACCAGTCACCATCCACCCTACATGCCGATTAACTCCATTTTGGATTGCGAGAATAAGCAAATCCTCAGTTCTGCTGGCAAACGTAATCCAACCATGGACACCATAATTCTGCTGCAACAGAATAATTTAAATTCCACAATGGCTGGATAATTGGATGATATTTTCGCTATGCAGACTGTCGTCCATTAATTCAACTTGTGCCATAATAATAAAAATCTTTGTGTTTGTAGCATATAGCATTTGGCCATTTAGATTATAATTATCTTAATAATCGCGATGCTCTATACTGTTGAAAAAAATAAACAGGTGTGCAGGCGTTGCGCCTCTTTTGCTAGGAAGCCAGCAGCTTGCTAATAAGTAAGATCACTCGGATATCAATGGTTTTATTAAATGGCACAGAAAAGAAGTCCAATTTTTTAGATCTGTAAAATAAGCCATTATTAAGAAGAGTAGCTTAAACACGATGCCGTGTTTCATTTGTCACTCAGGACTTTTTCACAAAGAGGAGTCACGCAAGTGTTAATTAAAACTGAACGGATGACGAGTTGTGCGATCCTGACAACGTCGAATCCTATGGTAGAAAAGGGTTGTTATGCGTCACGACATTCTGTATGAAGGAAATTCTAGGCAACTTGGGCCGACTTACGCAAGCGTTCAGGCAAGAATTACCACCAGGCAAATAAAAACGACCCCAGAGATTGCGGAAGTTAGGACAGACCCACTTGTAGTTGGGGTTTTCCTTTCTTCGCTTGTGGAAGCAGAAACAGGCACACTAGTTGTCAGGACTCTTGTATCCTCACCTGTGCAAACAAAACACGCAAAGATGTACTTCATGCAAAACCTGAACTCAGCAACACCTCAAATGTGCGGCAACGAGGATTTCCAACTGCCTCATGGGTTGGGTTTCATAACGTGCTTATTCAATGTCATTTCATAAACACCACTGTATATAAATGTCGACAAGCATAAGTCTTCGATGTGGAGTTGCTAATCATGTTCACAGGTAAAACTAACCATCAATCAGCATTTTTATTTTTTGTACTGTAAGCAAGAACCCTGCATCCATTTCCAAACACTTCTGCTAATACATCGTAAGATGTGTAGAGGTTCAGTCACATCATCCACAAAACTCACGCAGCCCAAATAAGAAAGATGTGGTAGCGAAGATTAACAACAGCCTCATGGTGGTGAGTCGCACAATGTGCACCTATGCTTTGATAGGAGGAACGCCATTAGGGACAGATTTTAGTGAGCATTATCTCTCGATGCAAAGTTGTACACTACATTATTATAAGTGCCAACTCACCACGGCGAAGTGTTTTAATGCTGGCATTATAAGTAAATATTTTGCCTCCATCTCCGAATACTTCCACTGTAAGTGTGTATAATGTGTCGGAATCTAGTCCGGCAATATCATATGTTCCGTCCGTAAAGTTTGCCCGACGAAAACGCATAATTTGTGAAGGAGCTGTTGCATTTACTTGGATATAATGCGGGTGGAGTTCAGCCAAACTCCGGTTATCCCAACTTAACCGAAAGAAAAAAGCGCCCACTAGGCTGACTTAGAAGTTTGGCGGTGATGAAGCCCATCCTGTCTCTTTGCGTTCAGTCGTAGGATCTTAAAAAGAGTGGAAAAAGCCGTTGCTCAGCAAACATAATCTAGTAATTGCAATCCACTCAGCTTCGGGGTTGTGCGACGCTTCTGACATACCGGCGGTAACAGCAAAGGTAACAAGCAAGTCGGTTGTTACTTGGGGACTTAAGTAGCACGCAGTAATCCGTGGTGCGTGGTTGTGCCTCAGTTATAAGCACAAATGGAATTTATTGCGGAAAAGTAAACCTCCTTTGCAGTTGGTAGTATCACCAGCACAACTCTATTAACCTCCCTTTTAACGTGTCGCGCGGGAATCAGCTCAACGACTGGAATTTATGGACTGCATCCTTAATTAGCATCCATATCTCCACACTGCAATAAGAAGTTGCATTAGAGAGAGCGTAGGTGGAAATACTGCACCCCTGCTCTAATTAACATGATCAGCAACAAACGGGCAGAAAGAAGTTATTTTTATTTAGGCAGCGTGCTGTGTCGGGGTTGATGTTGGGGATGATTGCGAGGTTCCTACATCTCCAATGCAAGGTTTTGAGGAAAACAGAAGTGCGTTGGGTTTATGTCCGACTTCAAGTGAGATGTCCTGGGTACTCTAAGAAGCGCAAAAGGATGTTGTTAGGGGATCACTGAGTAGATTTGGAGATCAATGAGTAATTCTACTGCTAGTGAATAAACGTCTTCATGTCTAGGCTTATATGAGCACGTCAAAGTGTACACGTGCAGCGTTCCTCTATTCTTACCTGTTATGTCAAAGACATCATGAAAATAAACAGAACATACATACTTAAATTTATAATCCCCTTTGACACTTGACTGCCCATCCCGAGTATCAAGAAACGTTGTTACCATAAAATGGCAAAACGTCATACAAGTTAAAAAAAGAAATTAAACTCCCTCCCAATTACTTAAATTTATAGTTTGACCCTGATAGCTACTAAGATAGTTTGAACGCAGGCTTGAGAAAATCGCGAAAGGAGCCTGATGTACTAGGCGAAACAATAAAACACGTGGGTACCACGAACTGTATAGGCCACAATCCGGTAGTATAAGGCTTAACGTTTGTTGTGGCCATCCAGACGGCTCAGTGCATCTCAAAGTACAGTTAAAGTGCAAATTCTGGCTGGAAAGCATGAAATCTCGTGCTGCTATGTAGGCACTACACGAGGCCGTTTTATGCAAAACTTAAATTAACAGAATTCATTAAGAAGCCAAACACGCGCCTAAGAGTTCCTACTCATCAAACTCGTCCTTTGGCTCAAGCATAGGGAAGAGAATGAACCTGATCAGCAAATGTAACCCTGTGATTCAAATAACTTTCAAGAAAATTAATGACATCACATTCATGCCTTTGCGAAAAGCTTCACGCCAAAATAGTCTGTTCACTAGTTTGGTGGATCAAATTTCTCGCGATAGGATGATGCTTACGCTAATTTCTTGGAACACATAAAATTTTTCATTTGCCGCTTAAAAACTAGTTTTGTAACGTATCCGTAAATGGCCTCGATTGCTGAGGACCTTCTTTACTCAATTCTACAAAACGCTATACGTCTGCATCTCTGCTGAAGCATCTAAAAGTGCTGATGGAGACCAGAATGGCAATAGGTGTAAAAGCGGCTAGTGAGAAAATTTTTTAGCAGCGTTTATTATTCCAGGGTGTTTTCATTGGCCCATGTAGCCAATGCTTGCGAGTTGTTGAGGTACACTAGACTGAGCTGAAGTAGCAATGCTATTTCAAGCAATATATTTTCACAACAATAGTGAGTCATGCATGCACAATTCAGATTTTCCTTATACGGTTGTATTTGCANCAAATTCTGGCTGGAAAGCATGAAATCTCGTGCTTCTATGTAGGCACTACACGAGGCCGTTTTATACAAAGCTTAAATTAACAGAATTCGTTAAGAAGCCAAAAACGCGTCTAAGAGTTCCTACTCATCAAACTCGTCCTTTGGCTCAAGCATGGGAAGAGAATGAACCTGATCAGCAAATGTAACCCTGTGATTCAAATAACTTTCAAGAAAATTAATGACATCACATTCATGCCTTTGTGAAAAAGCTTCACGTCAAAAGAGTCTGTTTACTAGTTTGGTGGATCAAATGTCTCGCGATAGGATGATGCTTACGCTAATTTTCCAGAACACACAAAATTCTTTATTTGCCGCTTGAAAACTAGTTTTGTAACATATCCGTAAATGGTCTCGATGCTGAGAACCTTCTTTTCTCAATTCTACAAAACGCTATACGTCTGCATCTCTGCTGAAGCATCTAAAAGTGCTGATGGAGACCAGAATGGCAATAGGTGTAAAAGCGGCTAGTGAGAAAATTTTTTAGCAGCGTTTATTATTCCAGGGTGTTTTCATTGGCCCATGTAGCCAATGCTTGCGAGTTGTTGAGGTACACTAGACTGAGCTGAAGTAGCAATGCTATTTCAAGCAATATATTTTCACAACAATAGTGAGTCATGCATGCACAATTCAGATTTTCCTTATACGGTTGTATTTGCATTGTTAAATCACCTTCCATTTTTCAGTCACTGTAACCTTTTGTAAGATAACTTCATCGTCTCAAAAAGTTTGCATTGCTGCAAGAGGGGCTCTGCTAATGAAAAGGACTAGAGCTCGTGAAAATCGTAGAAGTAAGGATGGCAATGAGGCCAATTAGACCTAAAAGACTACCAACGGAGGCAGGGAGCACATCGCCACATTCTGCTGGTTAGAAATGCTTGGAGGAAAGAGGGATGGAGGACTGTTGCAACCATGAATAAGTCCGCCAGCAATTTATTGCAACCACTGGCTGAAACACGGAACCATTCTATTGTCGCTAAATCGAACAACGAAGCAGTCCATTCAAAAGGAGAGAAGTGAAGAGATGGGTAAATAAACCAGTCAGATAAACGATCGGACAGCCAAGCGACCAAATACTTAGTCGGTGGATTTGTCAGCAAATTAAAAGTTCAGTCAGATTAGGGCTAAGATCAGCGATGAAAAGTAGCGTCAGGGGGAAATGGATGACCGGAATGCCTCCTCAGTATTATTGTTGAAACTGAATCTGCTGTGGCCTATACTGAATGCAGGCTAGCTATGAGCTTTAAATGGCCAGCAAAAGGGGTGATAAAAGGGCTCTGCTGAAGTCAAGAGGGCAACAAAAGGAGAGAATGTAAAAGGGGGAGTCAAAAGACCTTTTGGTGAACATTTAGTCTTGATTAAATGAATGGAATTGGTTATTATTATTTAGGGTCACTGGCTGCACATGATAACCGATGTTTGCTCTCCTTCCCAACTTTCTAGATTTATACGGTTCCCTTGAAATGGCATCGAAGCAAAATTTTCACTCTACAAGTTACTCAAGAACCTGCGCATGGTTGCGATGCACAAATTAAAGTCTTCACGACCAGAAGGCGCTTTCTTCTTGACTGGTTGATTGATTTTTGCGCAAGAATTCATTGCAGCCATATGCTAGAAAGAAGGGCAAGGTAAACCTTCCACACTGACCTGTGATCTGCACGCTGTTAGAGAGTTGCTGCTTGCAGCAATTTTTCTAGGGCTTAAACGTGGGATTTATGGCAAGCCAATTGGTGTGGTGCTGCGTACACGTGTTAGTGGTAAATTGTTATTCAACGAGGCTTAACGCAATGGGCTGTTTTTGGAATTGTAATCATAATACAGACAGCACGGCGCAAGCCGAGAGCCATCTTTGCCAAGGTTTTAATGGTAGTAAGCAGATGGCGGTTGACCTGAGCACCTAGCGGTCCCGGTTACATCAGTACAAATAGCTATCTGAGTTACACAAGCATTTCGGTTGCATAAATAAAAGGAAGCGTTGGAGGCGTTTGAATTCAGACGACCATATGCCTCTTGCAGCAGTTTTGAAGGGCCTTTCCCCGCAGTGTTCACACCACTCCAATCTGTGCCCACAGTGTTTTTAAGGTTGGGAGCAGTCTTTGCTTACACGATGGGAAGCTGATCTATCCTGGTTATGGTAGACTGCTTTACCACTGGAGCCCAGACCTAACTAGGGAAGACACATACGCTGAATTGAGAACTTTTGTCTTACTAAGCCGGTTCATTTGTTAGCATAAATTGTGGTGATTGGGGTGCCATTCTCGAAAACCAAGTCCTAGGACTATACAATCGTCCAAGTCATAAAGTGCGCACGCCACTTGGATGTCTGCAAGGGACTGGACAGATGAAAAGAAGGCACGCACTCCGAATGGATAGCTGAATAAACTCACCAAGAAACGACATCTGAGAGACCGAGAGTCCAGACTAGGGCGAGCTTTATACAACTAGGGGTTTGCTGCTAGACCTCAATCTGCAACTCACCATTTGCGATGCGTGATTATTTTGTGCAGGTATAAAACGACGATGAGAGCAATTGTTATGTCTATCACTGCAAGCCTCACCTCCCCCATTCCACCTCGTTCACTCCTCTCCACTCTGGAGGGGTGAATACAAGTTATGTCTGGAATGATACATTTCCACTCTCCTACAGCTACAACATTTTTAAATTAAACAAACCCTCGGTTATAACATCTACTGCGGAATGAGAAATAGCTTTGCAGTTGGAGTAGTTTAGCACTATTCGATGGTTCTGCGGCCTGATGTATTCTTTCTGGAATTTTTGCTGATGCTGACATTCCTTTTTGACATTAGCTTAATGGATTTCTTCCATTACCAACACTATTCGGGCTCGGTTATCACGTTCACTACTAGCGTTACATGTATGTGACGCACATTGCCTGTTGGTTTGGCCTAACTGCTGCAAACAGGTTGGATTGTCTCCGAGGACACCTTTGGATGACACTAGTCTTTATTAGGTGGTGACAGTTGAGTTGGCCCTGAGACTTTGGTGGTGGGCGTGTCGAGGTCATCAGGAATGAGGCAGTCATGGAAACGCTTTCCCTCCCACCTTTAAAAAAATTTAATAGATTTAGCTTTGACGATGGCCGAACGATGCGGTCATCACCGCTGAGAAAGTCTATTTACCACCTTGTCATCGCATACTGCTCAGCTTTCACCGTAATATTCTTGATCCCAGTATCGTACCAGTCTATTTGGACACCGGCTTGCATTTGAGAGTCATTGTTATTTTTAAGGAGAAAAGTGTGCGTGGATACTACCATGCTGCGACATGAAGGCATCCAACTCTGGCATTGGAAGGTCAGAGTACCAGTTTGAATGCTAGACTATAACAGCTGCAACAATCCTCGTCCCAGGCTTCAAGCAACCACCCTTCTGCTGCTGCAAACTACATTCATGTAGTTCCGGATCTGCCCGTCCAACTAGCTTGTGTTGGTAATCCTACGCGTTGAATCGCGTTTCTTGGCGTTCACCTACAGGTGTAGTGTATAAGTGCGTCAGACGAGGACTGCATGCAAACCGAATTGTTTTTTTAGTGGGTGGATCGAAAGACAGTGAAGTGTTGGATGTCCTGAAGAGCATGTGATATGCTGTAGTGCATACAACACGTTTCTTTATGAGGTAAATTTGCAGAGTGTGCTTCTAGTGATGGGACAATGACAAGTTCACTTTTTGTTGATTCAGATGTTAAACACTTTGCACCAAAAGAATGGGTCATTTTAGTATAACCACTTTATATCGCTGGCACAGGCTGCATTCTTTTGAGAGTCACCAATCCGCAGCCAAGATGCACAGATCTCCAGTCATGTACCTCAAAGTTGCATTCTTTTGAGAGTCACCAATCCTCAGCCAAAATGCACAGATCTCTAGTCATGTACCTCAAAATGGCTTGAATCAGTCGCAGCACGCCATTTAAAATACCGCGACATTTTAACAGACAGAGTACACTTCCGAGGGTTAATGAGGTGTTAACTTTAGTATGGCAAAGTATGCTTGAATGTAGTGAGGCAGTTCTCGATTAGGAACTAAGCTCTTGATTTCATAAAAAGGTGCATTAATTCATCAGTCCCTTTACGTCTTCGAATAAAGAGAATCTTAGGAAGTGGAATTGACTGCTTCCACACATCCATGGCGCGGTTGATATCTTGAATTTGACAAGCCAAGAAACTGTTCCGCTGTGCTTTTGGAACAAGTGGTACGCTATCTCAGCCTACGCTCCTCTTTGCTGCAGGCGAAAATGTGGCATTAACTATTGCTTTTAATTGAATAACAAACTTGCGGAAAGTGCGATTTCTGTTTAGAGTTACTACATGGCAACCTGAGTGCACTTCACTAAGCTGCAAGAACGTACTTTGAATCAGGCATGAGAATGAGAGAATGCTAAACTAATGAGGGAAAAGACACCCTAGTTTCAGAGTTTTACCTAAAATAATTAAAGTTTTGGAGTTGCGATGGCACAAAATATCTTTTGAACAATCTTTCTGGTTCAAACACAAAAGTTAGCTGATGGAAAGGGAGAGCATAGCATTTCGTTGCAAAGCTACAATTGTCTTATAAGAGGCCTACTCAGTGCAATAGTTTGCAGATAAACGGCAGCAAATTTCCTGTAAGATAAACACTTGCTATATGTTTTTTTTAGCGTATTTTACCCTCATTGAAATTTATCGTATCAACGAGATGTGCAAGATGGCATACACCTTCCATCCACAAAGGGTGTGCATCCTACTTTCCTACATGCTTAGGTATGCAATCCCATAAATTTGCAACAATCCTTTTTCTTTGACTGGATTTTCGAGTGGCACCATTTTCAACAACTCGATTGTTAAAAGTCGTAATCTGATTGGTCACCTTATCAAAACTGGTAAATTAAGCTATTGAAAGGCACAGCCTAGTCCTTTTCGCGGCCCAACAAAACTCTGCGGTGAAATTTCTTATTTAGGAGCTTTCCCTGCCCAAAACGCAGTCCGCCTACCTTGTTGAGTGGGTGGCCATTAGTTGACGTGTTTCGTAAGATTTGGTGCTTAAGGATGCGCATAATGAACCATCAGGCTCTGGATTGCCAACGCTTACACCCATAAGGGTTTCCTCAGTTTAATTCATTAGTGCATGGGCAGCATCACCAAATCTGGGGACTGCCCTACCAATACAATCCTAGTAAGCAATTGTAACCTCTGCTGGGTGACTGCTTACCATAAAGTTCGGGCATAAGCACAAGTCAGTTTTATTAATTTGAGTGTTAATATAAAAATTCTGAGAGGATGTACAGGCCACTTGAAGGTGACGGTGTCGGCAATATCTGTTTAGCTAGAAGCTATGATTTGCATAAGCGAAGTATGGACATCAGGACTATTACTTGGACCTCCAAAACGCAATTGGTGGCTGTCTATATTGCGAGCTAAATCATGCTTAAACAGAGCCTGGTGGCATTGATCCTGCAATACTGCTATCCTAAGATGTGATCGAATGAAACCACACCGGTAAGTTAGAGTACCCATGAATCCCAAGCCAGGGATTGTACCTTGAATCGCTCGCTGACTGCAAGTCAATGCAACTCCAGTCGTGACTTTCAACACATCGATAAAATGCAAGGTTTTCTTTTTCCTTAATTTCTGATAATTGTTTTATTAACAAAATGATGTTATTCTGATGCAGATGAATCCTTAAAGACGTCACTGTAGCGTCCCTAGACTTCCTTTAAGGTAAAAGAAGGCATATTACTAGGGAAGAATAAGTATATTCTGGAATTATAGGGGTTGGGGCTGTTTGTACGACCCGAATACCGGCCAACCGGCTGGTACAATATGGCCTCCCTAGTGCACGAAATCAGCGACCCAAACAAAGTATAACACATCCCTGACCCTCCCGTTCGTCAGAATCCCGTGTCAGCAATCACAACGTAATCAGTGCTGTGAGAAGCACACACGAGCTAACCGACCCAATCATCGAGATTCGAGGGCATGTGTTCTTGTAGTGCCATCAATTCTGCGTAGCACTTGGTGCAGCAAAGGCGTATTTCTGAATTCTTCTCACTCACGGTAATGTCGCAATGGAATGATGGAGGTATGAACCCTAGTTTTCGATTGGATCGAGACATACACAATGCATATTGTGATTCCAGGCCTTTAGATGTCGTGGGAAATGCCTGAAGGTATCGTAGAATCCTGAGTAAATAGGGTAATTAGCTTTATAGGAACGGGATGCACGCAATCCAAGTGTGTAGAGCATAAATGGTGCTATCGAATGGCGTTCCGCACATTCTGCACCTGCAGAAAGCGGGTTGCCCCAGAATGTAAAAGAGAGCTTGCGGAGGATGCTTGACCATAACGTCGCTGATCCCTCTTGGCAATTCCACTGGACTTGGAGTTCATCGGTAGTGTCGCTTTAGTTGTAAATAGATTCCTTGCAGAACACGAGGGCAAAGGGAAGTGCCGAAGATGGGGTCGATATCGGCCCTTCTGTTATGGGATGTAGGGGATCCCCCATTCGTAGCACATGCATTTCTTTCACACTGATGAGGCTTGCTACAAGCGGTATGGATCAGGATAGAAACCCATCAACGTCAGGTCCGCTTTCAGCTGACACCGATGTAGCGTTCCAGGACTTCCTGTAAGGTGAATTGGACATAATACTAGGGCAGAATGCATACATTCTGACAACAGAGGGATGGGAGGCTGCTGACATGGTCCAGGGGCCGACCAACTGGCTAATACAATATGGCTACTTAAGCGCACGAAACCAGCGGTCCAAACAAAGTATTACAGTTACACTTGACGCAAAGCAGGAGTGAAATGTGCGCTTTTAAATTTGCGTTGAAAACAACGGGTGGTTAATGGATAAAATCCTTCAGACTTAGCATACGTCGTCTGACCCCTTGAAGGATGTGTGTGCTGAACGAACATAACCAGTATCACTGTAACCTCCTCGCAATGTTGTTTGCAAATAATTTCCAATCACCCAAATAGTTTGCCTCATTGCAGTACGTAAAGATTTATTCAAGAAATATGCATATCGGACCAGTTACGACGGTGACAGTTATAGGCGATGAAATTCAAACTGTGGCTTGAAAATGCGAGATGAAGCAGGTGCATAAAACATCTAAACCTATTCTTAAGCGCTGTCGTAACTGGGTTTATCCTTAACAGTTAGTTAGAACTAGTATTGACACGAGAAGTGGACTCTCGCCTATGAGTTTGTCCGTAGCACATGTAACATAAGCAAAAAGTCGACCAGTGCGTAATTATCTTCAGACATTAGTGGAGTGGATATCCACAATGGATCTGTCCAGCTTGGACACAATGCTTGACCGCCAATTTCGTCGATAAGCTCGCGAAACGACTAACAACTTACTATGCTTTTCTGATCAGGTTTGCATAACGAGAGGGTCAGATGATGCTTATTTGCTATTTGAGGTACTAATTTGTTAAATCTGACTAGAAAACACATTTTAATGCAGACATCTCATTACTAAGAAGCAGTTACATGAAGCCTGATCTAGGGTGCGTAGGCTAAACAGATATCACAAAATTAGGTGGCATTACATTTAATGGCTTCACATGCTTCACCCTTTTCAAAGATAGCGCCGATAGGTGACAGCTAATATAAGGACAAAACAAGAACGCTGACCCTTTACCGCCCTGGCTGAAGCAGTGGAAATAGCAATGTTCACACGAATGCGCGAATCACGTTTGGCACCCATGCGGCATACGCAAGGATATCGACCTTCCACTTTTACCTTGCCCCATTGGGCTCCACAAAATGTGCCACTGTTCTGCGACCCAGTTTTTTGTTTGCCAAACTTAAAGAGGCATGGTGGATGCCGACTTCATTTTTTGCAACTAGCTCATAGTTTTAAAGCATACTGACGACAAAGAAAGCCTTTGTCACAACAAGGTTGAACTGAAGGTAGGAAGATGGTGTATGGCGATCTCTGCGTAGGCAACGGGTGGCAGTGATGAAGTGGTAGCTCCATTCTAAGTATTGCCATCACAAATCATAACTAATTCCTAGACTGAGATTGATCAAGTAAATGTTACGGCTAAAATGCATTTGTACCAGAAGCCGAAGCCTTGAGCGGAGGTGGTGCTACTTATTCAAGTATCAACAAACTCACTACGATGGTCATAGACTAAAAGCAGAAATTAGCGCGATCGCTAACGTGTTTACTTAGGCCTGATTTTGGAACCTGAACGTATTTATGGGTATGGCTACTAGTAAACATTGCCAGTGACATGAGTGTTGCGCTTATTTGTTCGTAAGTCCACTTTGATTGGAAAATTACAGGCAGTGTTATCAGTTGAAGTTTCAACCGTTTCGGCAAACACGTTCAAACATTTCCATGTTGTTCTACCAATGAAGCTAACTAAACTACTGCCATCATACAGAATTTATTATTATGGTCAAACAACCTACGCACGAGTCTTGCTAGTTAATTAAAGTATTTAACTTCCAAGATTTAGCTAACTAGGTGTTTCATAATTACATGAACTGGCATGAAGTAATATCTGCCTTACCTAACTTGAATAATAAAGTAAATCTAGGCTTATTTAGCATTATTATTTATCATCTTTTTACCTCACTGTTTCGAGACGAGAAGTTAGCGGATAGGGAATGCGTGGGCATCCTCTAGATTACTAATCACCTCCAAGCGCTTTGTTCTTCTTGATTGATTTTGTGCAAGAACACAGTGTAGCCACATGTTCATTAGTAGACACAGAGTCAAATTGCTTGTTGTCTAACATTAATGGGATCGCTTTTGAACCTTAATGAGCCAACTGGTTGTGCGCCATTTGTACTTTCAGATGAGAACTGACACAATTAGTCCCAAAGCTGCATGTCACTGACTAACAGCAGGCATAATCAACCCAAATAATATTCCTGTTGATATTAAAAATGCTCGCAAAATGTTTGTTCAGAAGCACTGAAAATTAATGAAATGCCCCCACAGTGTTTCAGTTCATGCACAAATCGACTCCCTGACACAAACTAATCAAATCATTCACTTCTCTTTTTCTGAAAAACTGGGTAATAATCGTGATTTCGTCTAGAAACTGCAGCGAAAATGACAAGAATTGCGAAGCCCTGCACCTTTTTGCATCCCCATCTGCTGTCTCCGCGCCTTGTCGAGATGAATGCCAAACAAGGCGTAGTGGGCCACCCTAGGTATGGCCACGTTCGATGCTCCCATAAAAGGAATCCACGTTATAATCGTCTCCCAGAGAGACATCAGATATGTATGTCAATTTCGGCATAGTGGGCCGGATTAAGAAGACAACTTGCCTTCAGTTGGCAACAAAAATGCCCCTCACAGCCAGATCTACCGCAATACTTTCATACAGTGGTATCGAAGCCTGATGAAAAGGAGAAGAAAACGAATCGCAAGCATCTACAAAGTCAGCACTTAGTTATAGAGGGTGGACTTAAGGTTCCCGCAGTAAGGTCGAACATCACTGAGGCGGGGGAGAATCCAGACATAAAAGCGCCGAGCTGAATATCTGCCAGGAAAATTTGCAAGAATTTTCACGACCAGATTCAGACACAGCAAGGCGAGATCGACACTCCCATTTGCTGTGACTCCACGTATGGCCCGAAGCAGACGCCATTTCTAGACCTCCCAATCCAAAAGCCGGTAGCTCTAAAAAGAACTAAGTGTCTTTATCTAGAGGAATTTGGATTCTTTTTACTAACAGGGTTGACAGGTGAAGTTGTCCTTCAAATTAATGGGTGAAATATCCAACTAGGGAGGGTTGATGTGCCTGGAAGAGCAAAGGTGATTAAAGCATGGGAAGGTTGAGATGTCACGCTGTTGAGTGAGTGGTAGGAATGAGCTGCATATGCTCTCGTGTCTTAAATGTAACAAAAGGTTGCTCGTGTCAACAGTGTATCTTCAGGTTGTGCCGCCCTAAGCAGTTACTTATGCAATAGAACTGCGAAAGATCTAAGACATTCCTGAGCCTCGACAGTGAAATGCAACTTTTAGGTGTAAAATGCACCAAATCATCAGTTTTTTCAAGTCCGTGTAGACGGACCCCAAATCCGATCGACAGCTTAGACAAACGGGAATTAAACTGGGTGCATGCATGGGCGCACGATAACTTGGGTCGTTGTAGATTTGACGATCATGGTTGAACAGATTTAGCATGGGTAAAGGAACTGTTAAAGACGAGTGGAAATAAGAGAGCAAAAGTGGGTAGATAAGAGGTCAAACCATGCAAAACAAACATTTGACATTCCACCCCATGGTGGATCTGTATTTATTCCTAGATCGAACTGCTGACGTCATTGAAAGAATCAATGATTTCAAAATTTTGGTCATCTCACTGACATTCTGGTTTCGCGCTCTGAAAGAAATGAGATTGCTGCAAAACTGAAAATTAGTTCTTGGGGTCCTTGCTGGCATCAGCTGCATCTATGCAATCTTTCATGAGGCCTTACCGCCTCGAAGTAGGCACGGTGGTAGCAGCACGCATGCAGGTTGGTTGTCTTCCCTGCTTACAGCAGGTGGCTTCTAAGTGCACGATTGCAGGCTATTTCTACGATTTACTTAGAGTTGGTTACCGTTGGTGAGTCACCGCTGGAAAACTACATATGCCTTCAAGTACAGACGTATCTGTCTCAGCGATTACCCATTTTGCTGACTCCGTTAGGATAGAGCAGCCAGTTCTGGTTGTTTGGAATACGAAACGCTACCTTGAGGTACAGTTGGCAGCACCACACTTCAGCTGATGGTGAGAACCAATCCTTCATGTACACCTATGTGGCTATTGAAGGTCTGCAGCTAATCAGCACAGTGAAAAGTCGCTTCATGTCACCATTCTTGGTCAACATTCATCCATCTTCCATTCAAGTGACCTTTCGGTTCTCTCATCCGTTACCATGTCTCGCCAGTACAAGTGTGAGGAGGCTGTTCAAAATAAAAGAGCTGCAGATTTTGAGCTGGCATGGAATAGGCCTGAAGCCGCTGGATGAACGCACTTGGGCCTACTTCAGCATACAATATTCAAGCTCACAAAGCTACTGTCGGGCAACCTTCTGCTAAAGTGGTGGCTCCAAAGGACGTTAATGGCTTGAATTGTAGAGTTCTTTGATGATCAAAAACCTTTATTGCTCTGACTGCAAGCACTCATGATCATTAAAAAGGCTTTTGCATGCATCTGCAGTACGGCGCTTACCATTGCATTACGTAGAGGTAACTGGTCGTAATTTTTTGTGATGCAGTTAACTCTATCATTCAGCAAGGATTAAGGCAACAACAAAGTGTTTGTATATTTTATTGAATTACTAAGGTTAAAATGGTTGAAGGGATGGTCTGGCCATAAGTCGTTTGGACGACTTGTACCAATCGACCATTTCCACAGCAAAGCTCCTCATATCTCTATTTGCGGCCTGAAGTGTTGACTAAATTCGAGAATTCATTATTGCTCAAATGATTCATTTGTCTATATTTGTATAATTTTATGCAACTTTTTGCGGTAAGACGGTTGTCTAGCCGCAAAGGACTGGTGCCACTTGAGGTTCACGTGGATAGGACTTCGACAAAGGGATCCTTGTTGTCGACATTAACGACTCCGACCCTACAGTGATTTTCTGGGATACCTAACGTGCTCCAATGCGTTCCATTGCAAAATGAGGAGAGAGTAAATAAGTGCAAGGCACTAGTCACAAAATAAACACTTATTAAAAACTAAATGTCCTTGTTTTTACATATATGGACACATGCGTCCAAAACAGTGCAAAAAAGCACTTTAAAATGTGCTGTACAGTGTTTTTTTATGCATAAACTCAAAGATAATTTTGTTTGTTGGTCAGATTGCCATGCACGGTCGTGTAGCTAACTTCCAGTTTGGTGTCAACTTTGGTAGGCCCTTAAGGCGGTAACAAGCCAAAGCGTTCACAATGGAGTGGAGTTTACAGTGGAGTGGATTCTGAAGATAAACCTTACCTAACAAATTGAAGATCTCCCTTCAATACCGACCTCAATCGACGCTATTGTTGATAATGGGTTAAACGGCTGGTTGGAATGTGTATATCTTTGATTTGAGCGTCTTTTAAGACCCTGAATCAGGTTTCGAAATGCTACGGACTGAGAGGCCAGCTTTAGTCCTATATTTGTGGACCCAGGGCCAGTAAAAATAACTAGCAGGTGGTAGCAGTTCCAGCTATTAATAGGAGTAAATTTGTTTTGTAAAACTTATAATGCCTACTTATAATGCCTACAATTATCCCTTCTGATACCTATCACGCGCACCGCTGGCTGCAGCTAAAAGCACCTAATGAATGAGCACCACCCGTGCGACCCAATAAAAAGACATCACATGGCTTCTTGTCTTAGCTCACCTCATTCCACTTCTCGTCTCTCACCCCTAGCCATTGTGATAGAGAAGCCGCATGCTTCAACGAATAAATGGGCCAAGGCAATGTCTATTCTGCATAAGCGTATTTGCCGAAAAGAGACCTATGGGAGGATAGAAATGGTCGTGCTTTAGGTGCATTGAGCTCGTCTAGTGCAAGCAGGAAAATGAGATGTGCTTAAGCAAGTTTATAAATATCTAGACGCAAAGGGAGAGGAGTTGTTTCAATAATGGATGGAGGTGGAGTGATAAGGGGAGAATAAAAGGGGTTGAGAGGGAGGAAAGTGGAGGAATAAACATTCGATTAGGCAAAGAGAGCAAAAAGACGTGAAAGCGCATGGATGGTTGAGGGGAGAACGTAGAAAAGAGAGGAGGAACCGTCGAGGATACCACATTCAGCATTGTAAAGTGCACAAGCGTGTGTGTATTTCCGGCTTTACGGGGAACGAATCCTTGTCTACGTAAACAAACACCCACACATAGATGTCATGAGCCATCAGTAGTTTTACTAAGTGTCAAATGACTCAAATGAATGTTTTATGCATGATGAGGTGGTTTACAATTTTCTGGTCACCGATTCTATCGTCGAAATTTGTCGATTTTCCTAGCCCAAGCTTGCCTCAGCCGAATATTTGTCCTTTCTTTTTCTCTTCATCTCCGGCTTCATGGTGGAGAGGGTGCTTGCGACCATCTGTTCCTTACCTTGATTTGTCCAGTTATGCACAGCTGTCTCACGTTTGCTTCCTTACACTAACTCCAACTGCGCTAAGTGGGTCAAATTGCAAAACTGGGGTCTGCAACGGAGTGACCAGTTATTTTGGACGTTCACGATATCATTTTTCTTTTGAGATTCTTACATGCATGCTTTAAATATATTTGAAAGTGCAATGGACCCAATACGTCGATTGAAAATTACACCACCCTAGTAGAGTCTCCTCACTATATGACGCAACAGCCTCAAAAAATACCCGCCCTGCTTGGAATTCATATCGTTTAAAGAGAAATAGGAGCAATCGTGATTCAAAACCAAGCCCAATTTCCAAGCGAATGTGACTTCAGGTGTCATTTTATAAAGATTGACGTTTGACTGACCAGGACAGTGGTAAAGGGCTTGGGGAAAAGTAACAACACGAAAGATTGAGGTTTGTTCACGGTTGTTTAGGCATGTAAAGGGCGGTGTTTTGAAAGCTCCCTAGGTTGCCAGAAGTCATTAGGCTAATGCAATCCGAAGGCCGTGTGAAGCATCCTAGTCACATGATATTACCACAAAACATTACCAAACGAAAGTAGTAGAATTGCCAAGAGGCACTAGTGATGTTGAACTCAGGTAACATCTCATTGGCAGGCAAATTCAATTGTTTGGGCGATTTACTTTTGCGTGTTTGCTTATCTCACTAACTGTGGTAAGACGGTCGGCTTTTGAGACCGATTAAGTTGGCGCAGAAGTGGTGTTCGGTAGGGGAAGAAACTACGTACTACTCCTACTGTTTGCTTAACAGTCCTTTTTCTTTGTGAACTTTTATTACACTGGGACGATAAAATGATAATGACGAAACGTGGTGCTACTACATTGCAAAGAAGGAAATGGTTGTCAATTGCCATTGCATCTTTTTTCAAGAATAGTTTGACATTAGAGTGTCGCGAGAAGCACAATATGTCCTGATCGCCCAAAGCTAATTGCTAATATAGTTAAGAGTTGAGTGCTCCTTTGAAAAGCTTACGTGCTACTGAAAGCGTTCATTTTAACCAACCGCTTTGCACTTGATTATAAGCAACTCATTTGCACATAGTTTCAACGAACAGGAAACAAGAACGTTTGTACTCCCTTCCAACTATGTATTCAAGGAGGAGCGCGAGTAAAGTGTGTGTTCTAGGAGAGTCAAATTTCCCTTTCATTCATTTTAGCATTTGGTCTATTTTTATTCATAGGCATGGACAAACAGGCTCAGAAGTTCATTCACAGTCAACCGAACGTACTAATTTGATAGCTCCTCGAGGTAGTACATCACTCCAAAGCCACTGAGACCTAGCATTCTGATACAGCATTACAAGGTATTTGTGATATCGATCGCCGATGTGGATGAAGACACGCCCTATGCAGTAACCAAATGCATAAGACTCCACAAAAATCCTTTTACTTAAGTTACTTCTCCTCTTTTCTGTAAAACCTTCAGGGCCGCCTGATCTCAAACGAGTCTAATAACATCGGAAGGCTTATGGGCTTTGGCCTACAGCCTAAAGTGGCAGAAGTCCACTAAATAGGGACAACAAGGAATGTGCACATTTCTACTGTCAAATCAGTTGGAATGCCAGCGACTTTACGATAAAAGGCATACTGCTCCAAATTGTCAAGAAAAGAAAATTAAAGTTCTGTGAAACCATAATAATTTGACTTAACTGAATAAAGTTATGTAAACAATTAGCAAACAGCATTCATTCGATCCCAAAGTCACAAATGGCGACGTACAGCCCTCATAATTGGGACGTATCTCAGCTCGCTTTTAAAAACCACTGATCAGCAATCTGACTTTGGCCTTTGGAACAATGACACTTTTAATGGACTGTCTTAATGATTCGCGAAATTACGTGTGTCTGGCCACTGCGTAATGATGACGAATGAATTTTTCTACATAGTGCTAGCAATGGTGTCAAATCCAATAGTCTGAGCCATGCACACCATACTACCAATGCTTTGTACCGTAAATGACTGCACAGCTGGACGAACATAGAACTTGAGAGTGATGTAGAAGTATCAGCAACATCATCGGTACAGTCAAAGTCTGACCTGTGAACCTGATAAGATCAAGAATATCAGCTACGCTTTGAACCCAAGTAACTGAATATCGATCTGCTAGGCTCTTTGCTGTCCTCATTTGATGACCATAATTTTTGTATTTTACCATTGCGACTGAATAATGTAATTTCCAAGAGCATCTTTCAGCCTTACACGAATGCTGTAGTTTAGCAAGAATCGCACAGGTTTTAATGTCTACAGAGAAGATGATGGGTAGATGTGAGCCACACAGAAGTAATTACATTTCTCTTTAGTCTGTAGGCATTTTTATAAAGCTTCTGCACATTGGCAGACGCAGCCGCCAGGTACTCGTCGCCCGTCCTAAATGAGGTGGTTCTGAAACCCTCGTAGACGACTCAATTGCGTCTTTTGCGCTTTCAGGCAAGAACGGACACGATTCGGACCAAAGTTGCCCGCCACTGTAAAATAGTGGCCTTTATCAACCAAACCGATCTTCTTTTAAATTTTCAAAAGGAACCTGCACAAAGAGTTGGTCTAGAGGCACAAAAAACTAATAAACTGCCCGCACGGCGTGTTATAGTTCATGCAAAAATCGACTTTGCTGACAGGAATAATTAGCTTTTTACTTCTCATTTCTAGGGGCTTAGGCACGGCTAATGCACACCCTTTAATTTTTTTGTAACTGTTAAAAATGTCAATTGAGGGTGGCAAAGCCCTGCACCTTTCCGCATCTTTGTCTGCTGATTTCATGCGACTTCACTAGGTGCGACCATGTCTTATATTCCCGTAAAAAGTGTTTGCTACCTACTAAGGAAAAGTACTTTTCATTACCGTTCCGCAACGCGACATCAAGCATTTGTGCCTAGTTGTGGCATGAAGGATCAGATAAAGATGGTAACTTATCCTCCATGTGAAACAAATAATGCCTTTTACAGTCAGATCTGCATCAAAAATTGCGCAGAGTCGTATCATACCTTGCTGAAAGAAGAAAGAGAACAAGCCAAAAATACCAACAGGAAAGGTATTCAGCTGAAATAGTTGGGCTTCAACTTCACGCACTAACGTCAGGCCCTACTGAGGCAGGGGACAACCCAGACATAGAAGATCAAAACTGGATGTCTACCAAGAAAATTTGCGAGTTTGTTCTCAGTCAGATTCGTTTGCATAGTAAGGCAAGATCGACGCGCTTGTTTGCTGTAATTCTGCCCACAGCCTAAAGCAGTCATGAACTGCAGCCGGTGGTCCCAAAAGGAGCCAAGACTCTTTGTCTAAGGGCGTTTGGTCTCTTAGTACCAAAGAGGTGGGAGGTGGAAAATTTGCCCGTTAAACTGCTAGATGAAATATTCAACTAGACAGAGTCTCTATACTATACAAAAATTTGTAGCATTCAGCCAAAAGCATTAAAGCAAAATAAATTTCCTTCTTGGCATCGCACCAACGTTGTTTGCTTAGAGACATCTTCATCATCTTTCCAGCTCGTTGCAAGATTTAGCCCTTATTTGCCCATTAAAACTTTCCACTGATACTGACATCGCAGCGTACACTTCATTAGTAACCTTACCAATGTCTTCCACTAATTTCCAACTTTGCCTCATTAATTAACTCTGCTATTTAATTCCCTTTTGCCGAGAATAAAAATAGCTCAGTTCCGCAGTTAAAATGCTCTTAATTCAAGAGGTGCATATCCTTTCAACCATCAACTTTAGTGCATTTTCAAATGGGTTGTTATTACATGCATAAAATTACTATTTCTATGGATCAGAAACAAAGACGTCAAAATAAGGGTTTTAATGATCTAGGCGGCCACACGTTTTATTAGTCGAGCCATTGAAGTGAAGTAGGCAAATGATGGGGCATGCGCCCAATTGAAGCGACCGGAGAGCACCATCTTCATCGCTGTCGTGAGCGGCTCTCAACAATGTCATCCCCCCGAAGTTCACATGAAATTTAATTGGGCCGTCTGTTCTCTGCTTATTTTTCCAAAAAGGCTATAATATTTGTGTAGCGAAATCTGCCGAAATAATCAATTAAAATTCTGTGCGAATCGAAAGGAATATTAAGCTCTACATCCTTTATTGAGACGTGGGGCAGATATTCGAGGAGTTGCTCCAAGTTTTCGGCATTTTCAACTTTACAAAAATAGTAGTGACATTACAGCTCCAAACACTACTTCACTTCCTTACGTTCTTCTATCTTGCTGTAGTGATTACGAGTCACTTGTGCGACGCTTGAGGCGAATCTTCCATCAACAGTGTCACTGACCTTTGTTTGGTATAGATTATTTAAATCTGTTCACCTAAGCCGCAAAACTACGCAACAGTTAGCCGCGTGTGCATTATAACAAAAAATGGTTAAGTCTCTTGTTACTCCTTCTGTAGTTTCAGAGTAGAGAGATGCAAAAGCCTTTTAAGTCGGAAAATATGACTTACAATCATTAATTGTGCCATTGCCTGATACTTTCCTCAGAAGTTAATTTGAAGTTCGAAAAATAGCTCGCATTCTTTGTGCATTATCGTTTACTTCGAAACATTAAAATTGACTGCTGACAAATTATAGGTTGGAGTTCCTTTAATAAAAAGCTGCAGTCATCTACCACTATTACCCACCATGTTTTGTAACATTGATAAGTGCCTGAGTCGATCCACTTGCGTTACGCAATATCTATATGACCCATGCTTTACCACCTCAGCACCGACTTCGTAGCCTTGTTTTCCCTCCTCCATTCGATGTCTAATTCATGCTGCATTCACTTGCAGAATGCTGCTGAAAACCGTTAAAGAAGTCCCAAACGTTTTATCTTCATTTTCGGCGGCTCAAACATTAAGCACCTCAAACGTTTTAGCAGAGGGTTCGTTATATGCCCCAGAGAACAAGAAAATCGCTTCTTAGTTCTTCTTGGATAAAACAAGTAGTTGATTTTTCTCATAGAAAGGAACTTTACGGAGCATTAGTAAATGGAACAACGTTTCATTTACCTTACTATCAGTCTACGCATTTGGAACAGCCCAAATTTCCCAAGATCTAAAACCTTAGGTTGTGGGAGAACTCTGAATGACACTGATGTAAACTCTCCATAGAGCATTCCATATTACAAGCATCTGGTTCGGAGTCCACAGTGTTCCAACTGCAGCAGCAAACATTATCGTTTCCATCCGGATATCACTTTCACAGCAATGTTATAAAATGTGCGACAATGTATGTAAGGAATAGGTCTCAGCAGTTACACTACTGAGTGAATGTTATGTTATGTTAGCAGTGGCAAGCAAAACCATCCCAAAAGAGCAATTACCAGTTACCGATTTCTACGTGTAGTTGGTGTGAGGATCCTCTTCTGTATATTGTTATTACCGAGACATCCAACTTTTGGGAAGCCAGCAAATCCTCGCAACCTCACCTCTGCACTGCAATTGGATTGTGTCTTACACAAAGCTGTCCTAACTCCAGGTTTATAAAATCGTGTTACCAAATTCTACTAAATAGTAACTTTACAGAGCTGTCTTTTATTATGGCGTACAACGCGTAAGCTACTTCTGCTAGATTGACGGTTATATTTACTCCTTTGTACAACACGAAAGCGACATATTCCTCCTTACCTGCGGTTATTCGCCAATGTTAGCAGCGTGTGCCGCATCACTACGTGCTCTTTTACTGCTCAAGCTGTCCAAGAATGCCCTAAATTGTCCCAGTTTACAAGGACGAAGTGATGCTAGAGGATGAAGTTGGAGTCTGCGCTAAATTAATGAAGAGGGCTTTTCTCTTCTCTATGGAAATTGCATTGTTCTAAAAGCGAAGAATCGTTCCAATGCGAATCGAGATGCCTCAGTGAAGTGGAGGATTAGCAGGTGTCTGGTTAAAGGTGCAGA
The DNA here is from genome assembly GCA_001693075.2 of Taenia saginata. Taxonomy (NCBI): domain Eukaryota; kingdom Metazoa; phylum Platyhelminthes; class Cestoda; order Cyclophyllidea; family Taeniidae; genus Taenia; species Taenia saginata. The sequence continues at coordinate 34,707 of LWMK02000246.1, read as the reverse complement.
ATGCTTAAACGATTGTCGCTGTGGAAAGCAAACACCAGAACTGTCTTTTCGGTCTGATGCAGAAGTGCCAGACAAGTTGTAGTAAAGTCTTGTTGTTGGGTCTAACGCTAATGATTGCCGCTGTTTTCACTGGTGCTTGGATGCAAATCACCCTGGAGTCTATAAGATTGACTTGTTTACATAAAGTTATTGTTAGCTTTATATTATTAAATGTGCTATAAAAGACATGCTAACAATGCCACAGAGGCGGTCATCAAATCTGCGATGTAATGCTACTAATAAGCCCGGTGTGCTCGATTCTGATAATCTTAAAATTTATAAGGGTTTTGACTGATGAGTTTGCGTATCACACTTGAAGGTTATAACTAAGTAATAGGTTATTAACTTCACCTCATGACCGGAGGTGATCTCGTAGGGGGACCGTTACATACGCGTGCTCAGATTTGCTTTTCCAATCACAGCCATGGTTGAATGTTGCAGCAGAAGCAAGGGGAAGTGTGATTTTGGCAAAAGGAGCATAGAGCACAACACTTTTTTCCTTTCTTTCTTCCCAACGTCAATGATTCGTTGCGATATTAGCTAAATAAAATGCAATCCTATGCAAGCAAGCCATTTTATCAGACATGGCAGATGTTAATTAACAAAATGCCCACTACTCAACGCCTTCCAATACTTTATTAAATGATTGAGAATGCATTATTATACATGGTGATACCAGAACCAGAACCCAGATTTGGTAATACGCCCTTCCTTTGTAAGTATGCACTATTCTGGTACAATCCATCTTTGCACTGTCGAAGCAGAAAACCGGCCCTAATGAATCAATGGTCAGCCGTGGTTGCATGACAAATTCCCACGAGACTACACTTCTAAAAAGGATTGTGATGGTGTTTGCATCGCAATATTCCAAACAACCTCGATAAGGTAAGCATGAGCGTGATATTTATGGTGGATGCCTTTAGTAATCACCTATGAGACTAGAACCTTTCAAAAATCATAAGTGATCCACTTTTGGACATAAAAGCATCTCCAGCAGGTACAATCTTTGATGCCGTATTTTTTGTAAATGAGTGCATTTCGATGGTGACCAGTGGTAACGATGTCTGCGTCAAAAGCTTTAATCTTTGTGCAGGACCAGCTGGAAGTGACATAGAGCCCTAACTCAACCAAGACCTACCCAAAGCTTGCAGCCTCTGCAATCACAATGAAAAAGGGCTCTAGAAGACATTATTACGAACATGAACCTGTGAAATGAAACATTAATAAGCAACCTACCTGGCGAGATAAGCGATTAGGTTCGTGGGGTAGGCCATCTACATCGTGCAACTCATAGTTTGACAAGACGCTCAATATCTTTACACGGAAGTAGAAATGGTCGATCCTGCATCTTTCCAATGCCAATCGTTTTTGACTACCATCACTTAAATGAAACTCTGTGCAAAGCTAATCGTAACGCTTATACAAATTCATTCAATTAGCGTCATCCTTAGTGCAGAAACTTTGCTCAGTCATTGACAAGTAAATGGGTCATAATGAGGAGAATTTCAAGTGATTTAGAGCATGAGACAAATAGACTTGCAATGATGTCAACTGTACGTCTGTCGAAAGGGTCTTAGAGCATTGCAGAACTGACTAATAATAATCGAGGAGTAGGAAAGGCAATGGGTAATAGATCGGCACCTTTGTTGTAAGTCAATCGGCTTACGACAGCGACGGCAATGAAGGCAGTGCAAAGAGGCCAGACGTGGTTTATCCGATGGAATCTGCTAAGATTATCCGCAACCCCAATCAAATGCTCCTAATTAAGTCCCTCAGCGTATTTTGCGGAATATGATTGCACATCACATTCTTAAATGTTCCTCATTTACCAATATTGGTTTGAAATAGCGTAAAGGTTGAGGTTACAGAAGGTATGGCGAATTCTCGCAATTTTTAAAGACCTTGACATTGCATTACCTACATTGGAAATGCTGGATTCTAGGGGCACTGCCCATTGAACACTTAAGCTTGGATCTGGACAAGACCCGACTTCATGAACGTAAACATTAGGCCATAATGAAGACAGAGGGTGAGTTAAAATGTCACAAATTTAGGCATGACTTTGCGTTAAGGGGACACTGGACGATTTCCAAATAAGATATACGAAACAGAAGCGCTAATGCGATACAAGCCATCCATAAATGACCAGTCATCTCCTATTCTACCTCAATGTTGGTGCCCGATTTTTGGTTCATTTCCGCTGGTCACCATTGATGCATTTAGAATGAATGAGGGACAGCACTTCAAGATATGCCACAAAGCAAATTTGTTCAATGAAGCTACAGGCAAGACGGCAAGAGCTCTCTTCAGAAACAAACCTTATATTGCATTGAGCTGTCTCGCGAAAACAGGAGTAGGACTTTCTAGTCAATGATCAACGATCTTGAGAATTTTGCAAAGATCGCATCTTATTGCATTGTATTATATCGAATAATATCGGGAGGATAGCTGTCAGCTTAAAGACCCAAAGATCAACGTTAAAAACAAACACACTTATACGCAGGTAAACAACCGTGTCCAGTAGAGACGATGTCCCTTGCCTCCTCATGCGTTCTGAAGCGCAGTTTGTTGCCAATGATTGGTCAAAATAACCAAGTTGTTAATTAGGACTTCCTTGCAAACATTGAAAGAAATTAGTGACGACAATGTTTTACCGCATTTGTGTTGCAAATAAGTTAGTACCTGTATGAAGGCCCGTAATAAAAATGTAACGATACGTTCTCAATAGTTTAATCGATTCCTCTTGCGTAATATTACGATCTTACGTACGGTAGATGGTGATAATTTAGGTAATACCTATAACTGTATCAGTAGAATGTAGGAAAAAATAAAGACAATTACAAAGTGACTGATGAAAACTAATTGAGTCTATCAATGGTTTTTGAAAAAAATGGTCGCATTCATAGCGAAGATGTTTGCAGTGCTTGTTCTCAAGGAAAGGACACCAATTTTAGAAGTAAAATGCCAGGTCTTTGCAAGACTGCCGGATTTTTGGCATTGTAATTCAAAGTATCCATCAGAACTCAAGTAGTCGCATTTGACTGCATTGCAATCCACTCTGATAAAAAATTGCTACAAAGACCTAGATGCCATGTGCGCATTTTTTTGCGGTACTCTGCCTTTTATTTTCTGTAACTTTAGGATATCATGCTTCTCCTACTTCCTCAAGCCTATCCAACCACCACCTCCATCGAACCCAGCACCACTTCTCTTCTGGCTCCCTCTTTTACAGCATTCAACGCCAAGGCTCTATTAGTAAGCTTCAGCTATGTTGCCTCCCATCCATTTTCAATCATGATGTTATTAGTTGATTTCGAGATAGAGGCCAAGAACCAGGCTCGGCAGTGACTGAAGTACACTAGAACAGACGACGCATTACGAATGCTAACGTCTTAATTTTGGCAAGGCTTTTGTCGCGCCATCAGTCGTTCAGTCTCGGGACTTGCAATTAATATTTTTCCCTTTTGTTCCAACTATGTTCGTCCCATTTCTATCTACACACACACCTTTAATATTTGTCGTCCCAATAAAGCAAATTGAGACTGCTCACGAGTTTCTGCTTCGGTGTTTGTAGTGCGACCTAACCCATAATCCACAGAATCTATGAAATACACATCAACCTGTATAACTGTACTGCTGTGAGAGAGAGAGAATGTCTCCTCTTACAAATGGCCTCTTTCATTTAACAATGGAGTCTGGGCATTAACGACTCGCCTTTGAAGACTTGAACTTACACAAATTAATATATAAGATGACAACACAATAGCGCGGCGTATTTAACACGTGATTTTACAAATTTAGTGGTCTAATTTTGCGTGCCTTTTCTCACAAAATGACTTTGTTTCGACCGCGGGACATGTAATGGCACCCAGCTAGCCATAAGCAGCCACCCTTAACACTACTATTATCTTCGTCAAATATTGTCGCTATTTTTGGCGACAAAGGTTTCTTGTCTTAGCGTCGAAATATAAAATCAGAATTGCGCCTGCGGTAGTGTGCATAAAAAGGACTGTGAAAGATCTACCTGGAATTATTGGCAGTGACTGTTACAAGCTGTTGTTCATGCGAAATATGTCTCTTCTCATCTGCACACAAATCCGATGGCTGGCGCAAGTGACCTTGGCTGACAGATTGTGCTGTGATGGCTGACGCGTGTAGTTCACCTAGGCCAGCACCCGGAACAGCACTTAAAGTTGCTTTAATGCAGACAAACGTTTAATGTCTCAGTATTTGGAAAGCGCTTTTGCTGCCTCCATTGAGAAAACACAGACTGAATGTGCTGCTGTTCTAATTGTTTGAAAATAAGGGGATGAATAACAGCCTATGCGTACCACATCAACTAGTTATAATACTTGTTTCTAATACCTTCCATTTTTGTTTTAACTTCAATTAGACGATAGGCAGATTAATCTGCTAGGGTTGGCAGTGGCATTTTTGGGTTGCTTTCTGCTACCTGCACTGATTACTCTTCTCCACACCAAAGCCGTCACACCCGAGGTGGTGCCTGGCATGTGGGACTGCGAGCAGAAGATTAACAATCCCCTGGTGCCGTGGCCTGAGGTCTTCAGTCGGTAAGTCAACTAAGAGTGGGATTCTCTATTGCTTCTATGCGTTTCCATAGCAATAGGCTTTTAATGGCAATGAAATACCTTCGCTTTTTGGTCATTAATTACCCATATCGGAACGTCTTCATTGGTTCGACGGATAGATAAACAGATCTGCGTTTTACCCCACGCCTAAGTGAGAAGAAGCCTGCAATGCCGCATTTGGTCCGATTTTCGGGATAAACAAATAATTGTTTGGAACTTCAAATAACAATTTCGGATGTCTCCAGGGCATAATCTTGGTTTGAATGGTGAATTGTGCCTTAAAACGTCCTTTTTTGGGCTACTAACTTACGTAGTATACAGCCGTTAAACCCGTCTCCAGCAATCCCTGCCGATCAAACAGGGCGGCAGATTTGCTAAATAATTTCTGATGTGACCATTAATGCATAGGCGTAAATCCAGTCACTTCTGGATATCATATCCTTGTTGTGTGTCCTGTAAAGCCCGCGTTTGTGCGACTGTTTAATACATTAAGCTGCAATTAAACCACCTGAACCTAATTCGCGTCAAAGTGCATGCTTTCGGCCATGATTCCTGTCAAGATCCTAGCTCAAGTGATCAAGTAATCAATCTGAACACAGCAACGACTTCCGCATCCTGTGAATGATAGGTTGGTATCACAAGCAGTGGTGCGGCTAAAGATTTTGGGCTTCGATAGAGCCCCAAAATTTACGATAGCTTAGAACTTTGAAGTGAAATCTGAAAAATTTCCAGTGCTTTACGCTTTTTCTAAGAAAAACGTATGTGAGCGGGACGCATGTTCAGTGGATAAGCATTTGCTTTCTCATAAAATTCCAATTACAAATTTAACGCATTCAAAGCTGTTTTGGCCTATCTTATATGTAGAAGCTCTTCTTCTCATCATAATCGCTAACCCTAGTGATTTTAGCATGAATATCCCCTGGCACACATTTAACTTACATAAAGCGGTACCAAGACAGTATTTTGTCTCCGCAATCTCCATGATTTTTTATGGGTAATTTTTTGGCCCGATTCATGCTCTAAATATTCCCCAAATTTGTTTTCAACATTTTACTCTCCATTGTCAATGATAATAGTGACTAAAGTAATCTTATATTTTTTATGAAAAATCCACATTTCGTTCCTAAAGTAATGCCTCCATCTGTATGAAATTCCCCTCCAAAAACGAAGCTTTCTAAGTCTTTTGGATCTAGATAACATCCCATTCTGCCCATATCGCAGCCAATCTGTTCGGTCACTTGAAACCCTATAATATGTTGGCATATAATAAAGCGGCAGCTGGCATAGCATTAATGAGCACCTAATAGAAATTGTAATATACAATTGTCTGCACCTAACAAGTTATATGGGTCGTTAGACATTATTGTGGCGAGTCGTTTGGGAAATCGTAGCCAGCTAACAAGATCAGATCGTCACATTACCATTTGTTTTGGTAAAATACGGCAATTATGCCCCAGCTCGCAACTACGGCTTCTTCAGCTAATCATCAACACATGCGTACCCTCTGTTCGGAGCAGTAACGTCTTGATTGCTCTGTTAAACTATTTCATAAAGCTGGATCAGTGCGGGTTTTACTTCAAGAAACTGCAGTAATATGAAGTGCTGAAGGTATTTGTCTACCAGCTCAACATTGTCATATAAAATTGGCATAGCAACGCCCTTCTTTCAAAAGTGGATTACAAAGTGATCTTTTTATACATAAACAACAAGTCGCTCCCCCTATATCTCGCTTCTACTGTTAATTTAGCTGGCGCAATGGCTGCATGAGCTAGAGGAACTGGATTGGATGCGAGCATGGATTAATGTAAAGCCGGTGGTGTGTCACATAGCTGAAACGATGGGGGTACTGCATTCGAATGATAAAGCTGGCGTCACTAAAATGAGGCATTAGCGTCTGCTGAGGCAGTAAAATTCAGTTAAGTTATACGACTTTTCCTACTGTTGATGTGGATGTAGTGTGGTCTTACTGATAGAATCGACTGTAGTTCTAGCTAAAAGGACGTTCCCAAGAAGCAGCAGAATTGTCTGGATTGCGTTTTATGGAACAACTTAATTAGCTCCAACTTAAATCAAGGTTTTGCTTATTTGGATTGCACAGGTGTGTTAGCCCTTCTTACGTCTGGATCGACAGAATTTCGATGAGGTAAGCTTCACACTAGCAATAATTGTCTAAACATTTTCCACCACTTGCCTTCTAAGTGACTTAAAGAGCCAGGATGTGATAGGCACGTATTTTGGTCAGTACGTTCTCTACCTGACCTGTAATTGCCATATGTACATCTGCTTCTGACAGGTACCTAGAATGTCTATGCGCAGCTGTGAGATGGCTCAGAAAGAATTAGACGCTTTTTGAACAGAAAAGTTCCTTTCCTTATTGACTGGCCATCTGTCCCTAAACCTGCATGTTCGGTCAGTGAAATAGCTTTTCAAGGTAAGCCGTGAGGATTTCTGCCGATTTTCCGTCATAAGTTCTTTTCATACGATGGCTGCAGTCAGGAGGACAAGGCAGCCTTCTTAATGCCTGGTTTTATGGCAAATCCACTTTGTAGTTTTACTTTAATGCTGGCTTCGGACAGTCTATTTTAAGTTTACAAAGCATATTTTGGTGTCCATTTAGATATTTTAACAGAGAAGGCAGGAGTTAGTAAATGAAGCACTTTACATATTTCCGATTGCACTAAGGTAGACAAAATCATTTTATTTTGTCGCATCAAACTACATCACTGCAAACGTGTTCTAAAGAGACGAAATAGGGGGCTTGAATCTTAAGGCCGTGACTAAAATATTTGCAAGGGTTGAGTTATCAAGCCACTAACCCCACTAAACAATGCAAAATGAGTTCTTTTGCCTTTAGGATTGATTCATTTTAGCACAGCATCCGGCTGACAAAGCAGTATAAAATTTGTTTTCCTTTGAAGTTGAGACCAAAAGCGATGAATGAAAGACTATTAAATAACATCCTGTAGAGTATCATGATAGATGTGACCTGAATAGATTGTCTTCTTCACTGATAATGCCTGCAAGATAAGGTTGACCAGCGCAATAAATGCAAAGCTACCCCTAAACAATTTAATTAGTCGACTTTTATCTCTGCCTTCACCACAAAAAGTAAAGGCTTAACCCGGATTCGAACAAGAAATAGACCAAAACTATATGGATTTAACATTTGCCTCTTTCGATTTTTATTCGGCATTTCTTTTGGAAGCTACTTTTAGTGACAGTATAACTTGCGTTTATGTGCATATGCTTTTGCGAGCCCAAGTTTAAAATTGGGATAATCTATTATGCAAAATCGGTACTCTTAAATTCCTTAGGCCATTCTAGCTTCTTAGTGCTCATTGCAATATAGACGGCCCCTCTGTCATTTTTTCGAGGATCGGATTAAACTCGACTAGCCACTTAGACACATGAAACAACTTGAGGTTCAATTCTTGTCACAAGAATATCTGAAAAGCTTTTTTCGCTTCCTAATCCAACTGTTACTCAATGGATGCAAGACAGTTACCGGTGAATCTCGTTCAAAAAAGCAAGCGATTCTTTTCGTGGCGCACCTGACCTACCAGAAAACTTTGCCTTTCGACTAGGCGCTGACTAGACTAACACCACGTTTAGCACTACAGCGAAAATTTGTAGTTTGTGAGAGCGTTTTTCTTCTCACTTATTTGTGACCGGTTGTACTACTTAATAAGTAATTTCCCGTTAGCTTACCCAAAAAAGCCAAGTTGGTTGCACTTTGTGTAAGAAACTAAAACGTGGAAGGATGTAAATAGCATAACTTTGCACCTTCTCTTAATGCTTGCATAAAAAAATCAATTATGATTTTAGATTGGAGATCCGATTTCTTAATCTTCCCACAAAATACATGTCCGCTCCTAATAAGGGGGAAGCCAAATCCATTAAAGCATGGTAAAAGAGGAGAGAGACAACTTGTCTGACACCGACAAAACATAGATTTGCTCACTAATTTGGTTTGATAACCCCGAATTATACACTACTTTCATCAACAGATGCGACTACTGGGAAGTAACTAGTAGTTGGGACTTAAAAACAGCACTGCTATTCATTACTTTGCGGCATCCCGAACAGATTTTGAAGCAGACAATCGCTGACCTTCCCCGAAAGCACGGTATGATTGTCGATTCGTCCCAAAGCAAAGTTCTTAAAAAATGGCGGATATCTTTTTTATTAATTTAAACAATGATGGCCTAGACGTTGATGACTTTGTAAATTACACCAGTGTACAACTGCCTCAACCATGGGATGCTATCAAACTGGACGCGCCGCCAATTTCGCCAATTGCAGTATTTCTGTTTCTTATGATTTACAAAATGAAAGCCGACTCGAATTTTAATGTTCGCTGCTATTAGCGGACCATAACTTTTTTTCACTCTTTTGTTTGGATTTTCTTACTTTCGCCATGCATCTAATGGTTTGGATGAGGTGGAATCGCTCAGCAAGCCACCAGATTCGATCGTGAGATACAAGTCAATGATTCATAAAATCAATAGGTCTCTTTTCTCTTATGTTCCAGTAGTTACATTACTAAATTTGTGGGACATTTGTAGGTGCAAATGAATGATGCCATGGGTGGCTGGTGCTGCAGGATCGTCAGTGATCTCTGTGGTATCCTCGATGTTTCCTGCTTTTATGCATTTAATGAACTCCGGCTGGAAACAATTTGACATTAATAAGTGCTTTTTAAGATTTCAGGGGAGGTCGGGCCTAAATACTCGTAAAAATGGCGATGGCTGTTATTTTACAACTGACTACAAGGCCCAATCAAAAGCTCGTTAAGTTCATCTTCAAAACTTTGCATTGTACCATCAAAAGTGGCAAAAAACTAAATTTTTGTGAGTCTGAACCTGCCTGTGGGACGAATGCACAGTTGTTTGTATTTGTTGAATGTCCACATCCTTATATGGAATGACGCTCTTTCTGATTCCTACAGAACCCTCAATTTCGTTGCACAGCGACTGATTGAGCCTGTCCACTGAAGCACTTTAAAAGATCATCATGCGGCCCTAACGTGTAAAGGAGCGCCTTGCTTCATTCTTAAAAGTAGCAGGATCTGAAGTAGGCTTAGAACTTTGTCCAACATATCTGTTCTTGCCCAAGTAAAGCTTTGTTCCGTCTCAAAAGAAGAAGGCAAAAGGTCCCTTTAGTTATAACGGAAGAATTATGGACAGAAGCTTATATGCGATATTAGTAGAGTCACATTTTCCACATTCGTCTGCTAATTACTAGCCTCTAGCATATGTTCTCCATCTATTGCTCATCTACCCTACCTATTTATGATTAGCTACATGAGATTTGCCATTGACTGTAAAATGATTTAACATTCGCTTTTTAACTGTACTAAGATAGTCATACTGTTTCGGTAGGTTACATGGTTGTCAGGTCGCTTAGCAAAATGATATATTTTGTTGCGTTTGATGTTATGAAATAGCTCTAGTCGTATCATATAGTAGGTTTAATTTTTCACCACTCACTTCCTGCGTTGGAAATTTATGTGTGGCATTTGTTGATGTAATGGGATCCTTCCGGTAAATTGAAGCAAAAGTTAATCCTGCTGACTTGGATATTTTGGCCTTGAATATTGTGATGGCGGATAGCTCAATGTTTAATAGCAGATATAATCGCAAACCACTAATGACACGCTTGAATACTCAAAGTCGAAGGTGTTTTGAACTATTTTGAGTGCGAAGTGAATGGTTTCCATATTCTTTAACTGGGAGAGTCGTGGAAGATAGGTGAATGGGCGACGGAAGAAGGAATCGAAAACTCAACTCTTCCCGGTTTGTAGATTTCTGCTTCATGAACTACGTCGACCCAGACGATTCTCTAAATAAACGACTGTTTTTGCAGCCGCAGCTGTCGGGAAGTTACTAATGCAGCCTAAAATAGAACAAAGCTTGTTTCTCGGAAAAACTGAGGTAGGTCAGTTGGTCAAGAGAGAGTTCTGGTCTTGCGAGGTGGCAATATGTTCGCATTTAACGTGAAACACAGGACTAAAAGATAAAATTGTTGGACTTCGATGATAGACGCTACGCCAAGGTACCTCATTTAGAAAGCTTTAAGCACTATGCACCGATGAAAACCATATCATTTCCTCATTCTTTGCAAGCAACTAGGTACGGTGCTTGCGAATAGTCGCACGAAAACTTATTTGCATCATTCTGTTTTCCAGAAGCATACGCTTTCAAAAAAATCCTTTAAAATCAGCTTTCCAATGCCACAATCTATCATCAATTGTGGACAGCTCAGAAATCACTGTGGGTAGAAGGCGAGAAAGGGTGTCCCTAATTGGATAAAACCATCCTAGACAAATAGTCAACATTCTCGGCACATGCAGTAAAAGGTGGACTACAAAAGGTTTGAAGTGATACAGGGCAAGAATAACTGAGTATAAAACCATACATATTGACAGGTTAAAAGGGATAGGTCAGCAAGTATTCGTGCATTATTTTTCCACTGAATCAGTAATCATTCGTCTACTAATCATCATACTATCCCCAAAATACCACTCTTGAGTGTATAAGGGTCACAAATGGGTAGAAATAAATTTGAGTTTTTAGAAACACAGCTGCTAAAATAAAGTTGGGGACGATTTTAATAAAGTGTAGTTTGTCCTATTAACTAAAATGTGGTGGAAGATTCCTTTCGCTTTACCATTCAGTGATTTCTCGAAATTTTCAGTTTAACCTAAACAATTGAAACAATGCCAAAGACTTAACTAAGAGTTTTCTCAGCTATGAACCTGTGGATTCGTAATCTGTGCATTTTCTTTTAACGAGAGTTCACCTGTCATTATGTGTAGATTTGTAGTAGACAAAATCAGTGCCGTAGACTAGTGGGAAATTTCGACATGCAGGTTTGTGAGACAATGGATAAGGTGAAAATCTAGAATGCTAAATTTGAAGTAGACAAAAATTGTTGGACAGCTCTAAAGGCGTCGCACAAATGTGTCTATTTCCTACCGTCAAAAAAACGACATCATTCCATCGTATCCTCCTGACATTTCACTCAAGTAACATAAAGTGCGCAATAGCATCTCCAATTAGAAGACCCTCAGAAGTCATTTCTGCTGGGACGTTTCGCACTATGCAATCACAGTCATCCATCTGCAGAAATTTGTGCAAAAAAGATGCTTAAACTTAGCCAAAAGTTACTCTTCATCCTGTCCTCTTAATCCTCAAATGTAATGGAGCAGCTAATGAGCGCCAAGTAGCAGTATGTTATATATGAGTCATGACTGTGACTTTAGTTGACTTCCATTTCATAATTTTTACAGACCTTTACTATTTAAAATTATAGGAGCAGTTTAAGTTTGAGTTCTCATGAATCCCGATGTGCCAGAGACAAGTTGTTAGTCTATTAGGAGCAACTAATTAAGGCATTCTTCAAACAAATCAGGCATCAGCGCCTGGCAGGTCTTGTGCTTTCTACTCTTTTCAATTCCACCTTGCAAGCTTTTCGTTTATGTTCTCAACCTACGTTGACTAAGAAAGCAACGCCTTTCCTTCACTGAGCTTGTTATTGTTCAGCCATTTGCATGGATGCGTCTGTTTTCAAGAAAACTTTAACTGCTTATTCCGGATCAGCATATGAGCCGAAATAAGGTCTACTTTGAGAAAGAGAGTGTTCAAAGTTACAAAAGGAATGAATTATTGAACAACCGATGAGGCCATTTGACCTTTGCAGTCCCGCTTGCGCCAAATGAATCGTTATACTATGAATCTCCATAAAGCAACAGGCTTTATTGAGAGAAAGAAAGTGCATACTTTTACAGCACCGCAAACGGACGAACGCAAATTGCACTATTGCGATTTCTTTCTGAGGCATTCAAAGGCCTACTATCTGAAAAGCGATTAGCAAAAAGGATTACATTTTGTCCACAATATGGAGCGTTTACGAATCATGTAACCCTGAGCAGGCAACTCACCTTATTCATATTTTGCACCTCAAATTAGCAAAAGAAGCATTGTACATCATCATACTGTTTTTAGCATCAACAAAACCCATGTAAGATGTCCAACCTATCGACGCTATTTTAACGTTCAAAATCAAGCTTTGCAAGCCTGTTACAAATTCTAATAAGTTTAATGGTGATTTACAAATAATCGCTTTAAAATGGCGCTATCTTGATTGCGGTTTCCTATGAGCCTTTCACAGCACTGACTTTATTGCACTTGGAGGTGGTCACTAGGGATAATGGGCAGATCGAAACCGGATAAGACAATCTACTTTGAGCCCTTAGTAGATGATAGAGCTACGCACTGGTCATTAATAATCTGTCAGTTGCAGCTAAGTAGCAGCCAATCCGGTGTCAGTGGTGTGCCATTATTGTTGACAACAAAATTTTTTATTCCGATCGGCTGTCTGAGCGCCACACCGGCAACCCGAAGGACATTACGTGCATCATGCTGACCTATTCATTTTATTAATTTTTTTGTTTAAAATAGTAAAATTTACGCATCCAAAAGCTTTCTTTGTTTCCCTCGTTAAATTTGACAACCTTTTATCCATCTTGCTGCTGAAGATTTTGTAGCGCTAATCTATCAGCAAGTTGAAGGTAACAGCCCATGACAAAATTCAAGAACCGTATAGTCTGGTAAGGAATGTAGCATTCAAGTGGCATTCCGGATGCCAATTTCTACCTGGAATCCATAAGGCTTCAAGAATGTTTCGTCTGATTAGTTTAACCTCCTGTTGCGGCTGAATTGACTTGATTGGCCGAATGTGGCATAGATGGTAGTGCATGGAATTTCGCTGTTACCAACCCATGCATTTCCCGCTGCATCAGCATTCGAGCAGCGATCTTCTGCATAGCGTCCAAGGGAACTAATAAACTTAATTGAATTAAGGTCAAACACTTGCAGGGGGTGAATTTTCGTTTATTCGTTGCATTCGTACAATGTCAAACGATATGCTAGCCACATCTAGAAGACATGAATGAGTGAAGCGTAGTGAATTGGGATAATATTAAAAAGTAGCATCCGCCACTTTAACACAATTAAACTCATATATTTAAGTGGATCAGACTCGCAGCACAAGGTGGTTCATGCTGTCCATAAGAAGAAAACATTCCACCAAATGGACATCCTTTAAAAATGGACAGCATGGGCTGATCCCTACACTGATTGCTTGGTCAATCATGTCTAGAATTGGAACTTCACCAAGTGACTATGATCCTTGGGAATATGGGCAAGATAGCGGATCGCTTTACAGTAATGAGTACCGTGTTCGCACATCGAGTAAATATAAAAGCTATTCCTCATTCAAAGTCCGCTGGTGAACAACGCAATAGAGGTCCATTCTGTGGTGGGCTAAATAGGGTGTGGTTTTAGCGAGGAAGATCTCTCACACACCAATGGTTTTTATTTGATTAGCCTTTAAGCCTTTGACTTGACTATACGGTTGGAAATACCTTTCCTTCTTAGAATTTCTTGCTCCATTAATCCGGTAGATCAGCTATACGAAATCACTGTTAATCCATTGGTCAGTGTGCCGGTCAACCAGCCGGTCCGGATGCACCTGGTTAAACTCAGCCGTTTAATCAACTCGCTAACTGATTTTCTCTTCCTTCATTTAACCTTTAGTTAATGACTTATTCGTCCTCTTATTAGATACCTCCGCACGCGCCCATTCACTTATTAATCTTTGGCGCCATTATTTACATATGTGCAGGTGTCTTGGGCCATCCCGTCATTCATACTTTAGGCAATTTAAGGCTTACCTAATTTTCAATGTGTTTAGTTTATTTGTCAATTCAGCGATACTTCACCCATTAATGCTATTCGTTGTATCGTTCATTTTTCTTCTATTTAACTGTCTATTTATTTGTCGATGTAGCAGACCATTCTCTCTACATTCTGTGCATTTTCTCACCCTGTTACTTTTTACTTCTTCGTCCCTAATTTGAGCTTATTTTCATCTGTAGGCACTAGTAATCGAAAAATGCTGTTTAATGAATGGACACAGCCGTCGGCGCGTCCAGTCATTCTCCACTGACTACATTTAGCTGTCTATTTTATCTTTTAGCACTCTCAGTGATGCCGCTATCTACCCACTTTTTCAGGAACTCGACCAACTATGTGTTTTCCATCCATTATTTGGGCGGTCTTTGCGTAACTGCTACTTTCAATGGATTAGAATTCTTAGAATACACGTTTGCTCTCACCGGCTGTAGGTGTCACTTTTAAAACTGGCTAGATTAAGGCATGTCCTAAATCTGACAAATAAAAAAGAATTAGATTTATAATAACGACGATTTTCTTCAACATTTTTTAATGAATAAAAGGCGTTTTATGTGTCCATATCTCAACGGCAAGCAGTTTTTGGCCACCTTGTAAGTTTTAAAAGCACCAAGCACTGAACACAAAGATTGACTCCTGCCCATCTGGGTTCCAATGAATAAAAGGTCCATTACACTGATTTGCCATGTTCTGACTTTGAGAATACCTTGATCGACTGCATAGGCGTAAACAGTAAGCAATCTTGGGTCACTCGTGGGGAATTCTTTATAGCATCAACAATACGCATAGAACCAACTCTATCACAAATAAAGGCCTGTGGAAACAATTTTATTGCCATGGTATAGAACATTGCCCACTTGTAGGGCCTCAGCCTTGTTGAAAGCATCACTCCACACGTGTTTCAGTGAAGCAAAATTATCCACCGATTAAAAAAGTAAAAATGCCCTTAGCACACAAAGAAGTTTTTCTTGTAAGGTAGTAACGCTGCGTCTATCAGGTTTAGCGATTCAGATGTGGCAGGTGGTCTTACTGGCAGATTATTTCCAGAGACTAGCCGTTACTCGATAAAGCCATTTTTTTGCAACTTAAACAGCACAAAAGCGCTTTCACACATTTGAACGCATTATTAACCATTTTTACTACATGCGCTACTTGCGTTACACATAGCAGACAGCCCTAGTATCAGATTCGACCTTTTAACGTATGGTGTCGACTAGATTATGAGAACTGCGAGTAGTTATCATGTGCCGCAGGTTGAGTAGTTGTTCTTAAAGCATTGAAACGGACGCGGGGAATAATCGAGCATAGAAAATGATCAATTTGATTATACTCGTGGTATGCGCTACTTTTGAAAGCCTAAGCACTCGACCAGTGGGACGGATCTCAGTGACAGACCAGCTAAAAATGTTGTGATTAATTTCAGTAAACTCAAAAGTTTTGGATCAAAATAAATACACTGCTTGCTAATCCTCTTG
Source organism: Taenia saginata (assembly GCA_001693075.2). Taxonomy (NCBI): domain Eukaryota; kingdom Metazoa; phylum Platyhelminthes; class Cestoda; order Cyclophyllidea; family Taeniidae; genus Taenia; species Taenia saginata. The sequence continues at coordinate 18,849 of LWMK02000246.1, read as the reverse complement.
TAAAATAACTCTTGATTTAGAGTTTAGCTCACCGTAATGCATTCCAGACTTCACTGCTGCAGGCATAAGGCTTGGGTGGAATATGTGTTGTTGGCTGGTGACAGCGTTTACAGGTCAAATTCCCTATCACAGTAATAAAGGTGGATCCTAAAGTCGCATATTAAGGCACCAGAGCTAAACAGCTATAGCATTATAACTGCATGCCTCTATGTTCCAGACCTAATCAATCTACAACCAAAAATTTTGTGATAATTTGCTGGGCACTTTTAATCACATCGATTTGCCACAACCACTCCTCTGCATCAATCACCATCTCCTCAACTTCACCTCATAAGGGGTTGATTAATTGGATCCGTAGATGTAATTTTAATACATCTACTCCCTAGACAAAGCTGACTTAAGTTCTAGGCGCAAGAAATTATTCGTCCAAGTTCTCACGCGCCATTTGGGGTAAGGCACATTAATAACACGCACCAATCACAAGGCAGAAAACTCATAATGAAGGGAAAGGACATCCCACCTTCGATATTGAAGACTTGCGTACTCTTGCGCTGGTATGTAGAACCACATTTTGCAGGGCATACTGAAAGCAATCAAGCGACGATTGCAAATAAATTAGTGGAGACACTTGCTAAGAGTCAGGCCACTAGGGCTGCAGGAGCATATAACTTAGCATTTAAGTGACAAGAAGTGACCTTTTTAAATCTGGTGGTTTCACTTTAAACATTTGCAGCATGGATGTGGAAATCACTGGCCATTTTGGGGCTTTTGCTTTAGTAGCATTCTGCTTTTACTATGCATGCCCAAAGGGATCCATTCACCTACTTTTTCGGTTAGCGAGTAAACGGTCAATATTAGCAAAAAGGGGTGCAAATTTTTTAAGCATAAATGTGCGAGAGCATAATCAATAGGCAAGGTTTGTACTTTGTTCCCCAAACACTCTCATTCGGAGCCTAATTGTCATCTTTGCCTAGTAAAATCGTTCCATTTAAAGGAATTTAATAGCTTAGAAAATGAGTGAAGACCCAGTGCCCACCTATGGATTGCAAAGGGATCGCTTTACATTTATGCATCTCTAGCGTTGAACTTCAAGCATATTAAGTGGGTCTCAACTTGCAGTGCTCACAACTCAAATAATTACGAAAAAGACATACTTTACGGAAACTGTCAGCTCTTGTATGGTTATAAATTGTTTAAAATTTATTACTGACCATTTGAAAGACCAAGAATAGACAATTTTTGCGTGAGTAACAGTAGCCAACAATCATATTTATTGATCGCACCAGCGTTGATATTACATTGTCACGATCAAAGCCGGATTCAAGCACATTCGATTTGACGGCGATTTGGATAAGTTCGTGGCAAAGTTCCATTTTTGGTTACAAAACAAAGGGCTGGCGTCAATTCGGCCAAGTCTTATACACTGAATTGCTCGTTAATGGCACATTATTGCTAGCTTTAAATTTCCGAAAGTACAGACGCATTACTCATCCATGACGCTTTAGAAATCATTGTCAAGCCTGCTGTAAAGCACCACAGCCTTACGAAAGCAAATCACCATCAATGAGTAAATTAACCATTAAACGCAAAAGTTTAACAATATTTACCCGAAAAACAACTGCCACTTTCCAATCAGCACAATCATTACTAGCAGAAATCACAGATGCGTTTGATCGAACGGTATTCCAAACCTTGAGCATACATTTGCTAGAGTAAATTCGTTTGACACAGTTTTGCCAGAATTTTTGCTCCGAAATGGTTTGCTTTTCACATGGCTTCTAGCGATACCCTCAGGAGGGATCAGCAGTTCCTTGCTCTATAATTTGTTCGCGGAAACGCAAGCGTGACGGATAGCAATCCTTATCAACCCTACATATTTTATTCAATCATTCCTTACTGAACTTATTAGCTCACCAATGGTTGCTTCGAAAATCATGAAAGTAGAGAAATGAGTTGAATGAGACTACCAGGAGAACGATGTTTGCACTTTCCAGTTCTAAATAAATCCTGGACATCGAGGATAAGCGAAGCCTCTATGGGACAAGAAATGAAAGCAGCATTCTCGTTAATGCTTATTAAAGCATGGTTAACTTGACCATCCCATGCAGATGAAGATATTTTACGGGGAATAAATGTCATTTTGTGTCTAGGTTTGTCCGTCAAATGCAAGCTTTCTGCGTCCGTTTTATGAAGCTACCACACACAAACAAATTTATCCGACCCAAAGATAGGATACGGCTAACACACATGCGTTTGGTTTTTTAGTGCCATATTTTAATAGCGCATAATGTCAACTGATTTGACCTGGTGAGATTTCGCTTTTCACTCCATCACTGCTGCAGTCACATGGGCTTCATCGATGCATGTAAATCAAAAGTTCTTTTTCCTACGACCTCTAAATGGCAATAGCGTGCAGGTGGTGCAGTTGCAAGCAACGATGATAATAGCATGAGCAGCAGTAGAAGCGGAGACCATCGATAATAATCTGCGTAACTATCAAAGCATAAAATTTTTTAAGGTAATGCATTTGAAAAGGTACTCAAAGCACCGAATCGGTGCAGCGCTTGCACAAATTGGGCTAATGACTTTTACGTTCGGCAGAAAAATGAGGTTCTTTGTAGATTTTGAGTGAATTGAACCCCCATGAGTTGTTGTTGAAAATTATTATCCGGTCGCACTAAGCGTTTTCCTTAGATGGCAAAAGGCATTGCTGCAGGTCAGAAACTATAAAGTAGGCGTGCACAGGGACTAGATGCTGCCGGCATACCCAGGAATCATACGGTCCACCAAAAGCATGAAGACCAAGCCTTAGTTCCAGAAAACTGAGTTACTGAGTTTGAAAAACATTTATTGCATTTTAACCTCTAATGTTTAATGCAGCCAAATACATTTGGATGACCTGAGCATGGTACCACAATGCGGTAAAGTGTAGTACGCTTTTGTCGACCTTTATAATGCTTGTACTAATGAACACTTCTACACAAAAGGAGTTGTATTCTACTAGCCATTAATTTGTAAGGAACTGTACTTACAAGCTATTGTTAAAATGAGATGTACCATGCGCTTAGCAGCGTTCACGAATGTACCAAATCGTCAATTAAAGGCAGAGGTAATGTGTGAGAAACAAAGAACTAGGGCTGTTGCTTTTTGTCAAATTTGTGTGATACTACTTTTGACTTTGATTATCTTCTCACTTGCCCAGTGAGTGCCGATGTACTAAGAACGACACATTCGATATAACTTATTTTATTCCTCCTATAAAAATTAAGATTTGCATAATTAAGATATATTCATGTACCACGGAATAATGCGCACTACTAGTATTTCTAGCAATAGTAAATTTATTTGCTCCTTTGGCTATTACGTCAGTGTGCTAGTTAAAAAGTGTTGAACAATTCTAAAGCTAGGGGAACGGGAGTTATCAGACTAATTTGCTGAGCAAGAAACTTTCCTGTTCTTTCCCAGAGACTCAATGACTGAAAGCAAAGTGGCAGGAAAGACTTCACCGTCACTATGTGGGTGCCTTCCTTATTCAGTAAAGTTGGAATAACCAGAGCTTGGCTGATTCTTACCCAAGTCATGTCCAAATCACTGCAACAGCTAGTCGCTCTGATTCAAAACTTGGTCGACTGACCAACTTTACAGATAAAACATTTGTTTTTGTTGAAGTGAAACCAGACACATCATGTATCCACGCATTAATAGGATGCAGACACTCATCATGGAAGGAGGAAAGTGTTCGCAAGAACCTTAAATCTTGCACAATAAGTAGTTTATAATGCGAATTCGCTAAAAACTGAAACTCGTTTAGTTTAACCCACCTACTGTGCCGCTGCACTGGAAGTGAAGAGCACTTTGGGATTTACAGAACTTCAGCGTATTTGGATGCGCTTTCATTCCTTAGCCAAATTGGACATGTTAAATAAGAGGTTTTGAATAATAGCACTGTATTCGTCTTCTGCGGCATCTTCGATTTCGGGTGCTATGCTTTGACTTGTTGGAACAGGTGATACCACATAAATCGCATCAGTTCGCTTACATATGTGTGATAGATTAAACTCATTCATCACTAGATTGCTTTGCTATCCTTCCTATTCTTTGATGTTGCGTTAACAAGTCAGTTAAAAGGACTTGATAACCATAATTTGGACAAACTTACCCTCCAAACTGAGGCAGCTACTGTTTCAAAGCTTCTACGGGCACATGGTGACGCGAATGCACAGCCTTTAAAGTAGATGCGATGTCCGGGGCCATGATAGGACATTACCAGGTCCCACTTTCGATAGCAAAGGATAGATGGACTTAGTCGTTAAGAACGGTGGTGAGTAAAGCATACTATGCTTGATAAGTGGTGTTTCTGCCTGCCACTTTATTATGAGGGACAGAGAATTACTTGAACTGAGCACCTAAGAATGTTGTCAAGATCTATTTTAAACCCACAATAACGCTTAGGTAGGGAGAGTCGACCCTTAAGATCTAGCACTATCACTCCAGGACGTTGAAGAATCCGCCTCAAAGACCTGCACATNACTCCAAGACGTTAAAGAATTCGCCTCAAAGACCTGCACACTGGCGTCAGCTTGATTTAACATGCAAAGTAGTAGTGACCGCAACCCTTAGTGGCTCATTGGGACTGGTCAAGAGAAAAACAAACCTAGGAAATGAAAGCTTTCACCTGAGAACGATCTTAAGTGCTTCGCAAGTTATCCTGCTGTTCCATTATCCTACTACGCTGAAGGTGCTTGGCCATTGGCTTGTTCAACCACCTGTCCCCTTAATGGCAACGCCGTAGGCTAATGTATTTTCTCCTTTATATTAAAAACGGGGCATCAAATCCAAGCCACTGTTAGCTCTTAATTCCGGATTAGATTGCCTTACTGGTAAAATTGCTGCAAAGTTTCGCATAATCGTTGCAGTGTATTTGCCCTTATGAAGTCGTCCTTCAACTTTTTCTTGACGTAGTTGGGAGGAAGCGAGGACTGCACCTCTCGGCAGCGATCGAGGATTAACCAGCTGCGAAGTCATCCTCATGAATTCTTGAGGTAACTAAATGAGTTTGACTTCCAATATTTGGTGCATTGTCATTGTCATTCTCAACCTGGAGTTGTGAAATCAAATGTGTCTTAGTGAGGCGCATAATTTTGTTTCTCTTCAATAGATTCGCCATTTCGATCATCTAACTCATGCGTGAAACTTCACGTGACTTTAGCTTTCACAGGACTGTCAGTGTTGGACCTGTATGTGGCGGAGTAAAGAGGTAACACCAACTCAGAACACCTCAGGTGCTGAGGGCAGGTAAGTAAGAACGATATCTGCTACTCGATGCGGTGCAATGTGAAGTGTCCATCTTAAACAAAAACCCAATCCCCACGCTCTGCCTCTGCTGAAAAGTGAGAGAGAAGTGCCTCTTCTCATCATCCATATTCTCTCAAGTCTTACAGTTCTAAGCGTTAACTTACGTCCTTTTTAATGCAAGCGCTCTAAAATCGCGTTGAGAAATGGAAGATTATGCAAAAATAAAGAGATGGCACATTGGGTTGGCACTGGACAAAAGGTCTACCCGAGGTCGCATTTGACTGCCTATTTGAGAGCCCAGGCCAACTTTACTAGCTGTTTTCTTCCCAAGTTGACAACAATGGCAGGCAACTTTTCTTACTTCTGCGGTTCTTCTACCCACTTTTCGTCGCAGGTGTAAGATATGACATTTCCACTTGAAGGAAAAGCAGTATTATAGATTGCATTGTTCTTAATCTGACAGAATTGCACATTTCCATCTCTCTTACAAATATATTTCTATTTAAACATAGGTTGCCTGCTCATTATCAACAGAAATTACTCCTAATTACAAGTCTGGCATCCTTTAATGTGTACTCTGCGGGTCGCGTCTCTATATGCTGGTTTTAAACTCAACCGCAAACACAATGTGTTCAAATGCACAACCACCTCTCACATTCCCAAACAAATGCATGTCTTATTTCATTTACTCATGCTGTGGGCTGAGTTATGTTCTCGCTACATTTAGAGGGGAAATAAACACTTCTCTTCTCAATGCATCCTATAATGTCAACCTCCACTGCTCCCTTGAAGTGACGTGATAGACGGAAAATACTCCACTGCAGGTTGCAACAGAGACGGCGTTGTTCGATAGAAATCAGTCCGGCGGTTAAAATCCAAATGGAGACATCAAATGTTGAACCCGTCGCATCATAAAGGGGTAAATGGAAGAGCTAACCCACCATCGGTAATCGAAGGACTATATGCTCTTGCACAGTTAAGTCTGATAAAACTCGCACATAAAAGGTCGCCAACTAGTTCTAAACGAGGAGAAGCAACACGTTCTAAGTAAATGATACGAAGGCTAATCAACGGCAAAAAAAACATTTTTTTAGTTTACGCACCAAATATTAGCAATGCTGAGGCGGGGGAGAATCTGGGTACATAGGAAGCAAGGTGAAATACTACCAAGAAAAATTATAGTTTATGCATGAACCAATGTATTTTATATTGTAGGACCAGGTCAACCCACTCATTTGTTGCGACTCCACACATAGACTGAAAAAGTAGTCCAACAGTGTAGATCCATCATCCAGGCAAAGTGACCGCCCTAAAACAGAACAGTAGTCCCTCTTTCTCGAACAGGTCTATTAAATATGTACCCATCCCACAAGTTAAGTTACCGTCTAAATAGCTGCCCAGCACTCCTGGCAAATCATTGGTTTTAGGCATTGCTGAAAACTTAAAGGCCTAATCGAAAGCAAGAAATATGAGAGAACTTCCCTTCTTGACAGGTAGGCCTGTGGAAAGGAAGGAAAGAATATGACCGATAGCAGCACCAGCAAGGAATGCACGCAAATCGTCCCAATTCTGCAAAGAAAGGAAGTTCATATAATTGCTACGTATGGTATTCTAAAAATCCTTCTGATTTGGAGGGCCAAATAAGTAAGAATCATATAGCAAGGCATTAAAAAGTACTTGCCTATATGCGCCAATTCGAAATGGGTATGTAGTTGGCTATGGCATTCGAAGTGTCGGAGGCATACCGTGCAAACTACTGTCATGGTATGAGGGAGTAGAAGTGATGAATTGTTCGCAATGAATAACTTCTTTTGCACCAAAGAGTCGTAGTCGCTGAAATGCATTCGCGCTACAAGCGAGGTGCGTTCAAATAGGCAGATTTGGTGATGCATTTCCCCAAGACCCTACTGAATACATGCATGGCTAGCTTGCATGAGCATTGCTTTGACCAAGCAAAAACAGCGTGTTTCTTCTAAATGAGGTAATTAGGGATTGACATGCTAAAACTTTGCAAAGGATGTTAGGTAAGTGACGAGCTTGGTTGATTTTGTCCACTTTACTTGGGCGATCAATGCGAGTTGAACAACCGAAGTCTTCTTGAATGTCGGAGGGTATCAAATGACAAATTTCTACAACACCTATTATAATGTTTTCTTTTCAACGTTGCATTTACATTGACTGCTGACATGGAAATTTGTAATGGGAGGTGATTTTCGTATTCCAGCGTTTGTAGTGTAATCACCCGAATCGTCCTTTATCCTGAATTGGTGGCCCGCGCAACTTTCACACTTCTCTACATCTGTACAAAGCCAGGTGCTTTGGCTTTGTATGACCAGGCACCTTTGAAATTGATGCATTTAGGTTACAGTAAAAATGACAATGAAGTCTCGCATTCAGATGGAGATGCACGATAAAGCCCCCTTGTTTTCCTTAAAAAAACCATATCTTTTGATCAACTACCAAATTTTCATCTCTTATAAACCAACTTTATTTTAAATATGCAAGTCCTTTACAATCAGTTTTCTTTCGTTTTTTGTGTAGATTTGCGCTGAGATTGAAAACAAGAGCTACCAAGCATTGGTAATGAAAAATCGGATGCTTCTATTAAATGTTTTATCCTGGCACTTTTACAATGCCTATATTTCACCATTATCTGTCCAGATGCCAATTTGTAAAACTATTTTGCTGCGCTGCTGCAAATAATTTCGCGTGCTTAAAACCCATTTTCCTAAGTTTTCCCAAACGCTCTGTAGCTTAATGTTAAAATCAAGTGTGTTTATGTTTAATTTAGGCTTTGTATAGAAGTTACGTGAGATGCACCCAAGCACTTTTTATTTTTAACCTTTTCAGCGTCCAAAAATACCCTAGGAAAATGTAGCGACCCTCACCCAAAAGACACAGGAATAAGAAAATGTGCACTTTAACCCATTTCACTTTTTAACGAAGTTAAATGACCATCCATTATTGTTAGCATGCCAACTTGAGAAGCACAGGAATAAACGCTCGAGCACTGGAGACGAAAGACTTTACCAGACACCTCGTCGACTTACGCTGACACGTAAAAGCATATTAGGTTGAATTTTTTGCTATAAACACAATTTTTTGGCAACTGAAGAATAGGAACCGTTGGACACTAATTTGTGTGTGCTTTATTCATCCGTGTTATCCACGTGGTGTGCGTTTTACCAACTAAATAGTGACCACTCTGGCGCACTGGAATCTGTTGTTCGTTATAGCTCAATCCAGTCATTATCTTAGTAAAATAGATTATGTACCTATCCGGAGATCTTTTGTCACCAGGCCTCCCTTCAATTAGAGTGCTAAAAGTGCAGCGTAAAGCGAACTGGACTTATGGTTTCTCCGACGAAAAAACACTTTGATTTACTTCCACCAAACAACTTGTGTCGTGCATTTACGTCTTAAAAGATGAAAAAGCAAAAACACGATCGATCGTAATGAACTTGTCTTGTGGGAATCACCTCTGTTTCGGAGGATCAAAAACCAAGAGAATCTTGCGAGTAAGTATAAAATATGTATGGTAAAGTTCACATTCATTAAACTTTATGTTGCTTCCATATTTTATGCTTTATCATAGACAACCAGGATCAGAGGTTCATTCAAATTTGAACAAATGCACAAATTAGGTGGGCCCTCGAGGTTGTGAGCCACTATGTGGTCATTGACTCTTGGCAATTTTACAATATTACCGGGTATATGCGGTATTAGTCGCCCATGTTGACAAAGACACGCCTAGTGGTATAAAACGCCCGTCGATTTGGGCTATCTCCCTCCCTTTCTGCAAACAACTTTAATTTACCTAATTATAAGCAAAATTAAAAGCATTGGAAGGCTTTGGCACATTGCCCTGTTGCCTAGATTGGAGAACCGCTGTGTTGAGTTCACCCAGCTCGACCTTGGCTCGATCATGTGTAAATTTACTAATTCCGAACCATCAAGGAATATGCATATTTCCAAAGTGTGCTTTACTCGTTTCTACAAAGTGAAGCAAGTAACTTCGTCAGAGTACTATAAGCCTCTATCAGGCCCCTTTGAACCGATTTCTATATTTTCTGTTAACGCCCTTAGAAACCCCAAATGATAAGTTTAAAATTGACATCATCGATATTAGAGGGGATGCACATTGTGACAGACTCTTAATTTTGAACCATTTGCTATGCCCCCAAGCTCAGGACAGTGAGTTTGAATTTGAGCCACCAGAAGAGTAACTTTGCATTTGCATGCAAATGTCATCTGCTCACAAAGTGGTTTATAGGCTGTAGTCTTCTATTTTAAGAATGGGCAGCGTTAAACTTACTTTGACAACGATAGCAAACCCTATTATATCCACAATGCATTACAAAAATGCACATAAATATAAGCAGGGCCTTTTTTATTGCAAATATGACATCGTACAATCTAATGCCTAAAATGGTAATTGTTGGAAGCTTAACCTTGCTGCCATTTACTTTGCCGCCAACTCCTTCCATGCCCTGAGGATATAAATGGAACATTACTAACAGCAGGCTGCAACAAAGATGGCGTTTACTAAATTGAAGACTGTGGAATAGTAAGAACTCGCAGAGCGAATTGAATTTTTCATTGCCATTCCACTGGTAAAAATAGTGAAGCTGCTTTAAAATGTTGACTTACGTTTTGATTGCAGCTTATCAATTTGTGCTGAAAGGTAAAAGAAGGCACATCATATGCACCCACAAAAGATGTTCATTTTTTTAAAAAAGATAGATTGAAAGTTTGCGTACTAAATTCCAGCACTGCTGAGACAGAAGAGAAACTAGGAATGAATGAGGCGAGCTGAAATCCTACCAAGAATGATCATGAGATTTTGCTCGATCAGTAGCGATTGTCACGTAAAACTAAACCAGCTCGCCCACTCCAATCGCCTGAAGGAGTAGTTTTTCAATACAGCCCTTCTATTCAGGCTAGTCGGCGTCCCCAAGGGGGAACAAGCCATTTGTGCTCAACAGATGTTTGATTCTGAATGCATTAAAAACGCAGTAAAATGCTCTAATTGTTAATTCTACAAATTTATACACCTTCCAAAGACTTTGAGCTAAAGCTCCATTTAGACAGGGGAATGCATTCGGTTTTGATATCAACAAGCTTTTATCCGAAAGATGGCAAGGTGACTTGCCACGTATAAGAGATTTTGTGGGTCTAGAGGCAAGAAAAGAACCGGGAGCTGTGTCCGAATGGCATTTCTATATGCCACTGAGTCAATATGCCACACTTGTACTGGATTCGCATGAGCTAAAACACCTTCCTTCTACTTTGGAGTGGCAAAATATTCGTTACTTTTAAAGTGGAACAATTTAATGGGTCTGCACACCCTACCACCGGCCATGGCTTCCCCAAGTTGAAAACTGCAAACGTCACATCTGAAGTAAAGACGGAAGCAATTGAGGGTAACACCACGGTTTTTTGCCAATTAATTTACCTCAGATCATAGCCCACTGGTAAGTTTAACTTGTTGTGCATCCTCTGCATTCTCGGTGCATTGGAAGATAGATGTAGGTAAAGGTACTTACCAGTCTGCATTCTTGTCACAGCTTGTTAAACTACATCATTAAAGCTAAAGCTCATTATGCCGCAAATTGGAAACGTAATCCTTTAGCTCCCTCCTCAGTGCAGACGCCTACGGGAACGGCCTTATCAGCGACACAAATTGAACTTGGGCTACATGAACCAACATCTCCCAATGGGATCCTCAACCCCTACATTGTGGAATGTTTTGATACTGCATCAGGTGGAGCTCCAATAAGTGTCAAAGCCAACGATAGCAAGACAGCCACCACCAGAGTTATTGGTCTGCAGCCAAATACAGGTAATTTGTGCCTTTTGGAAGCCAGCTGATGGACAGAGTCTGGCGGATTAAGTAAACGTTTCTGTTCTATCGCCTCCTATTCGGACCATGACTACAAGTGAGTCGGAGTGATTACAGAATGTAATTGCCGAGTCATACTGTTTGACAAAATTTTTCACATATGAATTCACATCACAGCTATAACTGAAAATTTATGCGTATTTACTCCATAACCCATATTTGCACTAATCCAGAAGATCAAATTTTGAATCTTGATTGGTCCATAGCTTATTGGCATTTCTATGCTTTTTCGCTTAGTGTTGAATGGTCGCAATTAATTGTCATGGAAGGTGCCCTGCTGTGAACCCTTCGGAGTAAATAAAATTTTGCTAGGGCAACACCACGACTAATGTATGATAGCTTCTCATCGCTTTCGCTTTAAGAGAAGCGGTTTTAAAGCTTTCTGCAACATTCAAAAGTTCAAAACCTAACTGATCTCTAAGTTTTTTACAGCGCTAATCAGGCCGATATTTTAAAGTCATACACTGAAAAGCATGTCGTGGTTTGGTTGCATTGGAATCCGTGGATCAATATTTCAGCAATAAAGACTATCGTTGAAACTGCAGAAGTGCAGGCTAGTAACAAATCTTATCTATTTAGTAGTGAAATGATGTGGTGACCTTAGCTTGGATCCATTTCTTGCAAGTAAAACCACTGTGTACTTAAGGAAATTCATTAAAGCATAGCAATAGGCATGGTGAGGACGTAGAGAATTCCGGTAAAGACGTTCCCATCGTTCAGCCACAAAAAATCGTTTCCGTCAGGATTCGTAAGAAACATATTGACCACATGGAGATAACTGGACTGCCCTTGCTCTTCTTGTTTGCAATATTTGCAATTTGGCTGAGAAAAGTAGGCACTATTCAAGCTCATTTCAGCGGGTAGAAGTACACAAGCAATCAAGCCATGTCAGCCGACTCTCCAAGCCAAACAATCAAACTGATATATGTAATGTTTAGCCATGCGATTTAATCGTGGATGGTAGCAATGGTTTATTTAGATCCTTAGATTAATAACTATGGATAAGTGTGCAGGTCGTGTTAGGACTGATAAAATGGCCTGCCTGATGTCCTTCTCTTAAAAGTGAACCTATGAAAAAATATCACCAGACCTGTTACGGGTCCTACGTCGCGCACCAAATCCGCCATCAATGCCGTAGCAGTCATAGCCAAAGAGGACTTTTGTCAAGGCGCTTAGACAGTAAGGATTTGTCCTTCTACTTAGTTTTATTTAAATTTGCACTTGGACCATCGAACTGCCTGCTTTGGGTGTGAGACTGGGCATAGTATGTGATAACAATGAATGGAAGGATATTATCACTTCACGATGGACTTCTGCCACCTGTGGTGACTCCCATGCACTGTTTCTTTCTCAGCTAGCTTGCCTTTATTTTTAGGCGATTCCATTCACCTTCGCCATGCTGTCAAGTCATGCATCCCTAACTTAGGGAAACAACAAGGTTGACGTTAATTGTAGAAGAACGAGTAGCGTAGATGACGTTTAATGATCGTACCAGCGGTAATGTGCGTTCTCGAGGATTAAATGCCACCTGAGTGGATGAAGTAGGGTCAGTTGCATTGAATGTATCCTAGGCAATTTGCGCACAGACCGAAGTGAATGTCACGGGCGAGCCCTGGCGATATATAGATACCGTTCTACAGATCTCTACTTGAACACACCCATTCCTTTACGGGTTGCAGTGATTGCAACCCAGATCTTCATGATGTTAATAAACGGATCTTGGCTTCGTAAACCCATGCTGTTCCAGATCTGGTTTGTATTCCCTAAATACTTACAACCCAGTAAAGATTGGGTGCTTGGTTCTGAATCCGTTAATTTTACATAAATTATTCTCATAAAAAAGTTTACTTCTTTTGTGTCTTTACATTTAGAGTTGACGTCTCCGGCAACGTTTAGTCGAAAAATTGCCAAATTTCAAATGAACCGCAGAACACACCTCGAATGATCTGTACTGCTTCTATACTAAGCAGAATTATCTCTGTTTTAAAAGCACGTTTACCTTTCTCAATGTCCACCACTCTGGTTAGCGTAGAAACATATTTGATTGCGTTCTTACATTCCAAGTGGACTTAAGAACAATTTGCTAACAGTGTTTTTTTCAAAAAAGGACTCAGAAGTCTGCAGTGAATAGTTATGTTTGAACAACAACCCACTAGATTCTTCAGCTTGTATCCTTAACTCAACCAGTTAGTGTATGAAAGGTTTGTACCAGCTGAGAAGCATAAAATGGATTGAGAAAAAGGCTTAAACCAAAATTTGTGTACTTATCGTAAAATATAGCACCATAAATTAATCCACTCCAATATAAGAAAGCCTGATTTTGACTACACTTTCAATCTCAACAAAGAAAGTTCGTAATTTGTATGTACTCCATCTGGACACAAGAATGCCCTTGCTCACTTTCATACGTGATGCGTGATGCATCGACGCTAATGCCGCATGGCGTTACCCAGATATGTGGTACACTTGATTGTACTTTGTGGTCGAGACATGCCGATCTTAATGGTAGGTTAACCTTAAGGAGGAGCCTGCACGCACTTACTTCTAGCGTATTTTTTAGCGGAGTAGATTTGGATTAGGTCTACTGGTCCGGCCCTCTTTGAGACCTCGCGATCAATGATTGGTTTTGATTACCGTCCTAAATGTTTCCACAACCATGTCATTTTTTAGATCCTAGGCATTTAAATTTTTGTGGAAGGACCCAGTCCCCATCGTTCACAATGGAAGATTTATAACATGATGCGAAGAGAAATTGTTGCAGAAAGGGTCATTTTGCATGGCACAACTCACGAGCCAAACGATTAGTAGTTGTTTCATGCCAAAGGCGGTTTTCACTACTGTTGGAATACTCCTCAAAATGTGACATTTTGATGACAAGCGTGCACAACTAGTGGGGCTTATCCATTTTAGTGCTGAGTGTAGTAAACAACTGATGGAAGAGAGGCACCGCACTGTGGTAACCAAAACAAAGCTGATAACAAATGACTCATTTCTTTGGTGCTCCTCTAAACCTACCCACAAAACAGAAAGCATCACTGCAACAGGATATCCTGTGGACGTTAATATCATGCTAAGCAGTGAAACATCTCTTAATGCATTCCTGATCCTGCACCATCACTCACCTTAACCAGATTCATACAGTACCGCTTTTTGAAGCATTTCTGCATATCCACTCCTTTATTTCCATCTATGAATCGGAGAACGCCACCGCAACCTCACGCGAAACTACAGGATCCCAATTCTTACTTAAAGAAGGTCAAAATCAGTCGAACAATTAAAATTTTGTCGAGCGAAATATTACCAACTTTCCTCATATTACCCTAAGAGTAATCAACACATAGAGCAACGTGAAAATTAATTTTGCGCAATCTATATTAACTCACTGCAGCCTCCAATGAAATGAAATTGGTCTTTTTATTTAAAGTACTGTTGAATGGCTTCAAACTCAACAAATTTAAGTTAATGTCTGCACCAGTCCTTTCACTTACAGTAGCTTTGCTTAAGCAGCACAAAAGATAGGCAGGGCGGGTGGTGACGCCAGTCCGCAATGCAAGTTTTAGCAAGTTGTGCTTCTGTTGACCTCTATCATAGCAAGCGTGGGAGTTGGATTTGGAAGTACCCACATGATCCATTGCACCATGTCGCATGGAAGTCTTCTTATAGGTCAAGCAAACATTTGCTCATAGGCTGATGTGCGTATGGAATATTCGTGTAAAAGTAGCGTGAGCTGTGAATACAAAACGCTCCTGTCCTAGTAATGTACCTTCACCTGTGTTTCGCCATTCTGGCGACAGCAGTTTTGGCAAAAGAATTTAGGGCCGTCTTACTCTGACCAGCGTAAGATTGAAAGCATTTGACAGATTGTAATACTTGTTGAGTTAAAAGTTATCCCCATTAGTCACTTGGGCGGATTTACCGCATAGTAGAAGCAGTTCCATTCCACCGCTCTTTCTCATTATAAGTCCCACCCAATTTTTGCGTCGTTGAGAGGCGCAAGACCTCATAGGCTAGAAAATGACCTTCTTTGCTTTAATGCAAAACCTTTAAACGTTGCAAGCAATAAGTTAAGTGCCTCTTCTCGTTGACTGCAAAGTCATAAATAAACCAAATCAGCACTACTGGCTGGAGTCACTTACTGCATTTCGCAACTGCTGCTTACCTTTCTCCCCATTGCCTTATGAGCTTACGACTTCGTTAAAATGGCATCAGAATGGTATAGTCGTGGCACTAATTAGAGTCCAAATTGCAACCATTTTGATGAACAAATTTTAATTCTGCTGAGTCCACCCAAGCACTATTTACTGTTCCTAAGACGCCAGATAGACCATTGCTACCATACAGATTTTAGTTGAGTAGTCAAACATCGCATGTGCGAGTTTCGTTGGCTGGTGACAGGATTTAATAGTAGGGATTTGGACGGTTAAGCGATTTAGTTTCATGCAGACTGGATTAAAGTAATGCCTGCTTCAGCCAATTCGCATACGTATGGTAAACGAACGATACCTAGAATTTATGGTCAGTCTGGACAAACTGCTTTAATACTTTTAGAGATTCTGCGTTACAGTATGTCCTGGACTGCAAATTCTAATCAATGCAGCTATGCGCAAACTAATAAACAGTGCTAAAATACTTCTGTGGCTGGAGAACACGTAACCATCTACAAGAATCTTTATTACCATCAAGTGCTCTGTTCTTCTCAAACAATTTTATGCCAGCATACGGTGTTGTCACATGCCAGAACAAATGTCAAGTTGAACACATCACACAGACTCGTATTCTACATGTTGATAATGTGTTGCTGCTGCATCAATTTTTCTCAATTTCAATGACAGAATTTATCACAGACAGATTGGTGCAGTGTCGAAATAAGATTGTTTCACAGCCGAAATGCTACATGCATGCCGCGACGAACACCATCCAACGTGCTTAATGCACAGCCACGGGGCTCAAACTACTGTCGTGCAACGATGATAGCCCTACACTTTTACTCATCACATTTGTTGGAATCAAAGAAGACTTAATGCTTCGCAGAAGACCTGCCTTACAAATGCCCACTGCACAGAAATGGAGTGGAAAGAAGCACAGCTTTGCATGCAGATCGCCTCAGGCACACACAAGAGGACGCTAACAACTACGAACCATAAGAAGTCTTGTTTTGCAGCACTGCCGCATCCAAGCACCGGAGACTGGGATCGAAATGTGGGGGAAGAGTGCAGCGCTCTCCTATGTCTGCCTCAAATTACTTCCTACCTCCTAGCAAATCATCATTACTTCATCTTTGGCCACAAATAAAGCTTACTGCTTCACAGAGAACCTTTCTCCAACATCCGTAAAAGAATTCAACAAACCATGGCCCAATACCAATCTGTTCTAGCTCCACAGTGGTGAGATATGAAGTGAGGCACATTGCCTCATTACATTTCTCCCATCGCCTGTTTTCTTCAGGGGCAATAACTGCCCTCCTGAACGTTACAAATAATGTTGGTTGCTATCCAAGTTTTACAATTTCCACCAAACTAAGTATTAAAAAGTTCAAACAATACAATTTCTACAGCGCACAAATGATGCGGACCAAGAAGACAACTTGTGGAAAAAAAGTTTCGTATGTGGCGCTGACACTGATCTATTGGTACACAAAGACATTGTGACAACTACAAATTTTCATGTCAGCAGGCAATATATGCATGTAACGTGTTTTGCCTCGTAAGTGAATGCTCCGAATTCATTTTGACGGTTTACATTGAATCTTATCATTTGATACTGTTTAACATGCAAGAGGTCTTCAGTTGCCTTACTCTCGTTGATAACCCAAGTTTAACGGACAAAAACAGCCAAAATCATCTCTTATTCAACAAGCAGCTTTTGCACAGTTTCGAGCGTGTCAATGCGTAATCACCTCAATCAGCTGCGACATGCTACTCCCCAGGTTCTGATGGGTGAAATTATTAGTTTATTGTATGTTTCTCTGCTTTATCCAAGGAGGACTCGTACAGACTAGCATAGCATCACCGTTTAATTCGGAGGTTGAAGCCAAATTTGCTCAAATGAGTGTACTTTACTTATAGCGGTAACACATGTCAGCGATCAAGACTCTTCATCGCGACCATGTCATCGCTTCTGCTACCTCATTCCGTCATAACATACCATGGCAGTGGTTTGCCCTGTCTGTATCCAACACTTTAGATACCGTAGCCAACTTCCGACCCATTTTCAATTGGAGCACATGACAAGCACTTTTATGTGCCTCATTGCATGATTCTTACTGATTTGACCTTCCTAATTCAAAGGCTCTTTATTTTAACCTGAGGAATTGTGCTATGAATTTTATCCTTTGTAGAATTGGGACAATTCGGGTGCATTTCTTGCAGGTGCTGCCATCGGTTCGATTCCTGCCTTCTATTCCACAGGCTTATCCGTCATGATTGTAAGTTATCTTGCACTTCTTGTTTTGAACTACGGTCTTTAAGTTTTAAGGCAGTGCGTAAAAATTTTTTCGTTGGGAATTCTAATTAGTAGTTTGGGGTGGGCTCCTTGCCCGAAGGAAAGATCTACGCTGATGGACTACTTTTTCAGTCTGTGTGTGGAGACGCAACAACTGCATGAATCAGTTTGGTCTTACGATACAAGATGCATTGGATCAGGTATAAACAATGAGGATTTCTCCATGGAATTTCACCTCGCTTCTTATATGCTCGGATTCTCTGCTGCTTCGATAGTGCTAAAATTTGGTTCGCACACTTAAAATACTTTCCTTTTGCTGGAGAAAGGTCTTCGTNACAATGCCGTGTCTGTTCCGGCCTGCAGTGGACTATTTTCCGTCCATCGCGTCACTTCAAGGAAGCAACGGATAATGACATGATAGGCTACAATGCTAAGCAAATTGTGTCATTTTCCACGGAAATTTAGAGAACATTTANACAATGCTAAGAAAATTGTGTCATTTCCCACGGAAATTTAGAGAACATTTGATTTAGACTACAGCCTGAATAAAGTGAGTGCATCATACATTTTTTATAAGAATAGGCGAGGCGAATGCTTATTTCAAGAAGCCGTATTGGTGGTTAAGACAATATCCACACATTCAGAGACGTAATGCACAGAATTTATATTGAAGTGCCTGACTTTGGCTTCGAAATAACTTCCGTTGATACCGAGAAAGAACATTATGTTTAATTAAAATGCGTTTATAAGAAAGATGGGGGTGTGATCGTCTTTCAGGTGGGGAACAATGACAACCCTGATATTGCTTTTACTTTGGATAAAAATGGTAAATTTTACACCTGTGGCAAATACTGGGTAAATAACCGCAAGAGGAAGGAAAGTTGCTGGTCTTTATCTTTAGCTTGAGAAGGAAACGGCCAGTATAGGTGGCCTGGGCTCTCAAAGAAGGCAGTCAAGTTCGACTTTGAGTACATCAGTCACCCAATGCCAACTTTACATGCATCTGTTCTGTCTGCAGCATTCAGCATGCTTCGACGTGATTTTAGAGTGCTCGTTGTAAAGAGGGCGAAAGTTAATGCCTAAACCTATGAGGCTTGGAGGTATACAGAGGCTGCGAATGATGAAAAGAAGTGCTCCTCTCTCACATTTTCCTTCAGCCGAGGTGTAGAATGCGAAACGAGTTGTCGTATGAGATGGACACTTATCATTGC
>LWMK02000245.1:39338-105945 GCA_001693075.2 Taenia saginata | reverse complement strand
AGCATGGTAAAATTCTACCTAGAAAAATTCACAGTTTTCACTTGATCTAATGCAATTTGCATCGTAAAATTGAGCCAACTCAAACAGCTCTCACGACTCTACACTCAGACTGAACAAGTAGTCCATCAGTGTAGACCTTTCATTCAGACAAGTTGACCACCCTAAAATGGAACAAAAATCTACATTTCCTGAACAGGCCCAATTAAATATGTGTTCATCTCACGAGCTAATCTATCGTCAAAATAACTACCCTGTATTCCCAGCTAAACTGATTTTTACGCATTACCTTAAAACATGAAGGTCTAATCAAAAACATAAAACGAGAGTAAAATTTGCATTGTGACAGATGAGCGTGTGGATTAGTGGGCTACAACCGAATGTACGCAAATCGTCCCAACTCTGCAAAGAACGCAAGTTCATATACCAGTGCACAGGTCAAAATAAAGAGCCTTCGAATTAGGAAGGCCATGTAAGTAAGAACCTAAAGCGAGGCATTTGAAAGTAAAGCATGCCGTGCACTAATTAATACCCTCACCAAAACTCGGGCAATAGCGTGTCGCTTCTGACTAAAGTGACTGGGGATTGGCATGCTGAAAACTGTGCAGATGTTTGTTAGATAAGTGACGACTTGGGATGATTTGTTCAGTTAGCCAGAAGCATGCCGTGCACTAATTAATACCCTCACCAAAACTCGGGCAATAGCGTGTCGCTTCTGACTAAAGTGACTGGGGATTGGCATGCTGAAAACTGTGCAGATGTTTGTTAGATAAGTGACGACTTGGGATGATTTGTTCAGTTAGCCATGTTTTTATTAAACTTGTCACAAAACAACAAGTATGATCTATCNCAAGTACGATCTATTTTGCAAATAGTCTCCCATGCTTTGAACTTATTTTACAACACACTTGGAAATGTTTTGCGGCTTAGTTTTAAAAATCAAATGTGTTCAAACGCAACTTTAGCTAACGAAGGGGTAGATCGTCTTTTAAATAGATTGCGTGGGATACCTTTGTCATAACTCAATTTTTGATAGTTGTTAACATCTAACTCATTGTAGGGACATAGGGCGACCCTTACCCGAATAGACACAGAGAGATGCGATAAAGTGCGTGCTTTTACTCAATTCCTCTACTTAACGACGCGAGATTCCCCGCCTCTTATTGTGAGCATGCCATCTTCTGGGGCATAATAAAATACTTAAACGCTAGGAATGAAAAACTTTGCTAGACAAATCGTTGACTGATGCTGATGCGCAAAAATACGCTAGGTCAAATTTGTTGCTAAAATATACAACGCTAGGTCAAATTTGTTGCTAAAATATACGACCTAGCATTAGGTAACTGAATTACTTGAAACCATTTAATGTAAATCTGGAAGTGCTTTGTACATTTAGGCTGTTAACATGGTGGTCGTTTTAGCAACTGAATAATAGTAAATCTGGCGCATTAGGATCTGATGTCTGTGGAAACCTTAGATTAGCCCATTACCTTAGAGGTCTTGCTTCATCGAGCTTAAAGCACCTGTGATTTGATGAAGAGCTTATATGTTCAACAAGCCAACGACTTAAAATAAGTACAAGTCAGTAAGGCAGTGCTCATGTTCAGGTGACGAATGGCCCTTGCTTTGGCAAACAGTGCCTTTCCACAAATGTAGCTTATAAAAATCTGGGCTCCTTATAAAAGAGGCCTACTGTTGAGTGCTAAATTGAATGAATTAAGGGGTTTGTGAGGCAAAATTGCTTACATGTCCAAACTTTGACAGAATGAGTGGAGTGAAGGGACCTAAATAGGGTAACTCCAATCGACCTACCAATTTGCAAGTCGCTTTGCCTTCCTACGCGTCGGTTAAAAAATATGTTTCGTGCTAGTGCGCTGAGCAGTACCTTCTGTCAAAACCTGTTAGTTGCATTGGCAAATACATGGTGATTTAACATTTGACTATCCCAAGGACCATAGCTTGCATGCTACTGAAATCTTACCATTGATATTGTGTTTATTTTAACTTATCGCTACTGCATTTGATTGCAATCACCTCATTTTTACATGGTGTTGCTTTACTAAGGACAACTGGGTTCAAAGGTTCGTTTACTGTTGGATAAACACAGTAATTTGGTAGCTGCCACAATAGTGCCAGGTATTCGTGATACCGATCATCGACGTGGATGAATACAAGTCTTACGCAGTAATCAACTGCACATGACCCTGCTAATGTTCGGTTATTTAAGCAGTCTCTCTCCTTGCCTGCAAATAACTTGAGGTCACCTGATCCTAAACAGAATTAGAAACACTGGGAGGCTTAAGAGCTTCGGCTTACATTCCAACTCCAAACTGGAATCCACAAAATCAGGAGTATTAAGTAATGTGCACATTTCTAATGCCAATTCAGTCGGAATGTTAGACCTGTTACGATAAAATTAAAATGTGATAATATAAATGTTTTGAAGAGAAGTAAACAAACAGGCAATTAATGGCATTCATCCGATTTCAAGATCACACATGATGTCATAAAATTCTTACAATCTAGGCATAAATCTTTCCATTTTTAGAAACAGCTAATCCTCAATCTGACTTTGACTTTTGGGAACTTGTTTGTTTTAAGCTGTCTGAAAGGTTTCCGAAAATCACCTACATCCGGCAACTACCTTATGATGGCAAGCGTTTTCCTACAAACCACAGAGAACGGTCTCAAAACAAGTAGTCCCAGACATACGAACCATTTTCATCAAAGCCTTGCTTGGAGAACACGGAACTCAAAAGTAATGAACCAGCACCAACAACTCTACCGCTGGATTCAAAATCGGATTTGTAAACCTGTTAAGATCGAGGATATCGGTTGTGCTTTGAACATAAGTATCCGAGCACTGGCCTGCTAGTCTCTTTGCTATCCACATTTTTTGACCACCAACTTTGCATCGTATCACTGCAACTAAATGGTAGGATTTTTAAAAGCATCTTTAAGCCCCTTACAAATGTTAAGATCTAGCCAGAAGTGTGTGCGTTTCGATGACTTTAGAGGCAGAATCAAAGGTGATAGTACGCTACACAAAAGCGATTGCATTGCCTGCTCAGTCTCAAAGCAATATTAATAAGTTCATGTTCATCAGTAGACGCTGCATCCAGTTACTCGTCGTCTCTTCTTAATGAGATTGTTTTGAACCTTAGTGAGCCAAACGATTGTGCGCCATTTGCGCTTTTAGATAAGAACTGACACAATTAGTCCCAAAGCTGTATGCCACCGGCCAATAGCAGGCATAATCAATCCAAATAATATTTCTGTTGATATTAAACGATGCTCGCAAAATGAATGTCTAAAGGCACTAAAAACTGATGAACAGTGTGTTTTGGTTCATGCACAAATTGACTCCTTGACACAAATTACTCAAAGCATGCACTTCTCGTTTGCTGAAAGACTAGGTAATAACCGTGATTATGCTTAGAAACTGTGTCGAAAATGGCAAGAATTGTAAAGCTTTGAGCCTTTTTGCAACCTCGTCTGCTGTCTCCACGCCTTGACGAGATAAATGCCAAGCGGAGCGTAGTGGGCCACTCCAGGTATGGCCACGTTAGATATTCCTATGAAAAGAACCCACGTTATAACCGTTTCCCAGCGAGACTTCAGATATTTATTTCTAATTGTGGTATAGTGGGCCGGATTAAGAAGGCAACTTGCCTTCAGTTGGCAACAGAAATGCCTTTCACAGTCTGATCTACCACAATATTTGCATAAATGGTATCAACCTCTAATAAAAAGGGAAAGAATACAAGTCGTAAATATCTACGGAGTAAGCATTTAGTTGAAGAGGGTGGACTTAAGTTTCAAGCAATGAGTTCAAACACTACTGAGGCGGGGGAGAATCCAGATATAAAAGGGCCAAGCTAAATATCAGCCAATAAATTTTGCGAGATTATACTCAACCAGATTCAGACACAGTAGGGCGAGATCGACACTCCCATTTGCAGTGATTCCACGTATGGCCCGAAGCAGACGTCATTTCTAGACCTTCCAATCAGGAAAGCCGGTAGCCCTAATAGGAACCAAGTGTCTTTATTTAGAGGAGTTCGGATTCTTGGCACTAATAATTTAAAAAGTGAAACAGTGGTTCTTTAAATTACTGGATAAAATGTCCAGCTAGAGAGGGTTGATGCGACCGAAAGAGCGAAGGTGATTTGAAGCGTGGAAAGGTAGAGATGTCACGCTGATTATTGAGTGATGGAAATGAGCTACACATGTCCTCGTGTCTTAAGCGCAATAAAAGTTTGCTCGTGTCAAAAGTGTATCTTCCGTTTATGCTCCCCTAAGCAGATACTCTTGCAATAGAACTGCGAGAGGTCTAGGACATTCCTGAGCTTCGAAAGCGGAATGCAACTTTTGGGTGTAAAACGTATCAAATCATCAGTTTTTCCAAGTCTGCACAGACAGACTCAAATCAAATTGACAGTATAGGCAAAAGGGGAGGTAGACTGGGTGCATGCATGAGTGCACGACAACTTGGTTCGGTGTACATGTGACGATCATGGATGAACAGATTTAGTATGGATAAAGGAACTGTTTAAAACGAGTGGAGATAAGAGAGCAAAATTGGGTAGAAAAAGGTCAAATCATGCAAAATTTGAAGCCAATTTTAAGGTTTCTGAGTGGAAAAGGTCAAGACAAACATTTGATAGTCCACCTCTTTGTGGATCTATATTTATTCCGAAACCGAACTGCTGACTTTAATAAAAATAAACCATTGATTATGAAATTTTGGTCAGCGCACTGACATTCTGGTTTCGCGCTCTAAAAAGATAGGATTGCCGCAAAACTGGAAATTACTTCTTGCGATTCTTGCTGTCATCAGCTACATCTGTGTAATCTTCTATGAGGCCCCACCACTTTGGAGGAGGTGCGGAGATAGCAGCACGCATGCAAGTTGGTGGTCTTCCCTGCTTATAGCAGGTAACTTCTAAGTGCACAATTGCAAGCTGTTCCTACGAGTTACTTAGAGATGGTTACCGTTGGTGGGTCACCACTGGAAAACTACATATGCCTTCAAGTACAGGCGTATCTGTCTCAGCGACTACCCGTCCTGCTGGCTCTGTCAGTAAGAACAGCCAATTCCGGTTGTTTGGAGTGCGAGAACCAATCCTTCATGCACACCTATGTGGGTATTGATCTGGTTGTCTGGAGTGCAAGAACCAATCCTTCATGCACACCTATGTGGGTATTGAAGATCTACAGCTAATCAGCACAGTGAAAAGTCGCTTCATTTCACCATTCGTGGTCAGCATTTATCCATCTTCCATTCAAGTGACCTTTCAGTTCTCTCATCCGTTACCATGTCTCGCCAGTACAAGTGTGAGGAGGCTGTTCAAAATAAAAGAGCTGCAGATTTTGAGCTGGCATGGAATAGGCCTGAAGCCGCTGGATGAACGCACTTGGGCCTACTTCAGCATACAATATTCAAGCTCATAAGTCTACTGTCGAGCATCCTTCTGCTAAAGTGGTGGCTCCAAAGGACATTGGTGGCTAGAATTGTGGAGTTTCTTGAAGACCAGAAACCTTTATTGCTCTAATTGTGAGCACTCGTGATCATTAAAAAGGCTTTTGCATGCATCTGCAGTACAGCGTTTGTCATTGCATTACATGGAGATACCTAGTCGTCATATTTCTTGTGACGCAGTTAACTCTATCGTTCAGCAACGGTTAAGGTAACAACAAAGCATTTGCACTATTTTACTAAATTGTTATTAAAAGTTAAAATGGTTGAAGGAATGGTCTATCCGTAAGTCGTTTGGACGACTTGTGACACTCGATCATTTCCACAACAAAGCTCCTCATACCTCTATTTACGGCCTGAAGAGTTGGCCAAATTTGAGAAGTCACCAATACTCAAATGATTCTTTTGTCTATGTTTGTATATTTTTATGCAACTTTTTGCGGTAAAACGGATGCCTAGTCGCAAAGGACTGATGCCACTTGAGGTTCACGTGGATAGGACCTCGACAAAGAGACATTTGATGTCAACATCAACGACTCTGACCCTACAGTGATTACCTTGGACATTTAAGGTACTTCATTGCGTTTCATTGCAAAATGGGGAGAGAGTAGATAAGTGTTAGGCACTAGCCACAAAATAGATACCTTTTTAAAACCAGATGTCCTTGTTTTCATATATATGGATCTATGCGTCTAAAACAGTGTAAACGAACACTTTAAAATGTGCTGTACAGTGCTTTTTTATGCATAATCTCAGAGATAATTTTGGTTGTTGGTCAGATTGTTATGCATGGTCATGTAGCTAACTTCAAGATTGGTGTCAACTTTGGTAGGCACTTGAGGTAGTAACAAGCCAAAGCGTTCACAATGGAGTGAAATTTGAGGCCAAATCTTCCTTAACGTTATTGAGGATCTCCTTCCGATACCGACCTCAATGGACGCTATTGTTGACATTGGGGTTAAACAGCCGGTTGGAATGTGTGTACCTTTAATGTGAGCGTCTTTTAAGACCATGAATCGGGTTTCATTATGATAAGGACTGAGAGGCGAGATTTGGCTCCCCATTTGAGAACTTAGGGCCAGCAAAAATAATTAGCATATGTTAGCAATTCCAGTTACTAATAAGAGTAATATTTTTTCCGTAGAAGTTATAATTGTCCGCAACACGCTCTAGCATTTGTGATATTAGTTCCTTTTGCTGCCTATTAAGCACTCCGCTGGCTGCAGGTTAAAACACATAACGAAGGTGTACCACCTGTGCGACCCAATGGAAAGACAACTCATCACATAGCTTCTCGTCTTAGCTCCCCAAGAACTTAGGGCCAGCAAAAATAATTAGCATGTGGTAGCAATTCCAGTTACTAATAAGAGTAATATTTTTTCCGTAGAAGTTATAATTGCCCGCAACACGCTCTAGCATTTGTGATATTAGTTCCTTTTGCTGCCTATTAAGCACTCCGCTGGCTGCAGGTTAAACACATAACGAAGGTGTACCACCTGTGCGACCCAATGGAAAGACATCTCATCACATAGCTTCTCGTCTTAGCTCACCTCATTCCATGTGTCGTCTCTCATTCCTAGCCATTGTGGTAGTGAGGGCGTATGCTTCGGCGAATAAATGGGCCAAGGCAACGTCCATTCTGCATAGGCGTACTTGCCGATCAGTGAATTATGAGGAGATAGGAATAGTCGTGAACTAAATAAATGCTTTAGGTGCATTGAACTCATTAAGTGCAAGCAGGAAAATGAGATGTGCTGAAACAATTTTATAGATATCTAGACGTAAATGGAGAGGAGTTGTTTCAATAACGGATGGAGATATAGTGATAAGAGGAGAGTCAAAGGGGTTGAGAAGGAGGAAAGTGGAGGAATAAATATTTTGATTGGGCAAAGGGAGTGAAAGAAGAAACGTGAAATTGCAGGAATGATTGAGGGAAGAATATACGAAGAGAGAGGAGGAAACGTCGAGGATACCGCATTTAGTATTGTGAAGTGCATAAGCGTGTGGGTTTCTGGCTCTACGGTAAAAGAATCTTTAGTTACGTAACCAAACACCCACACATAGATGTCATGAGCAATCAGTTATTTTTAATACGTGCCATATGATTTAAATGAATGTTTTCATGCATGACGGGACGGTTTACAAATTTCTGTGCATCGATTCTAATATCGAAATTTATCGATCCACCTAGTCCAAGCTTGCCTCAGCCAAAATATTTGCTCTTTCTTTTTCTTGTCATCTCTGGTCTCAAGGTGGGGAGGATGCTTGCTTGTTCCTTACTTTTATTTGTCCAGTTGTGCACAGTTGTCTCATGTTGCTTCCTTACTTGTAGATAACTTGCTACAACACTAACTCAAATAAATCTAAGTGGGTCAAATTATAGAACTGGGGTCTGCAACGGCACGACCAGTTAGTTTGGACGTTCACAATATCATTTGTCTTTTGAGTCTTGTGCATAAGTTTGGGTATGCTTTTAAATTTATTTTCTAATGCAATGGATGTAATACGTCGATTAAAATTTACACCACCCTAGCAGAGTCTTCTCACTATATGATGCAACGGCCTCAGAAAGTGCTTACCCTGTTTGGAATTCATATCCTTTTTAAAAGAAATAAGGGCAACCGTTAAACAAAGTCAGGCTCATTTTCCAAGCAAATGTGACTTTAGGTGTCATTATTATAAAGATTGAGGTTTGACTGCCGAGGACATTGGTGAAGGGCTTGAGGAAGAATACCAAAGCGGCAGGGTGGGGCTTCTTCACGGTTGTCTAGGCGTGTGATAGACGGTATTCTGAAAGCTACCTAGGTTGCAATAAGTCATTGGGCCAATGCGGTCCGGAGGCCGTGTGAAGCATCCTAGTAATACGATGTTTTCACAAAAATTCCCAAACGAAAGTAATAGAATCGCCAAGAGGCACTGGTGATGTTGAGGTCAGATACCTTCTCATTGGCAAGGAAATTAGATTGGTTGCTGGATGTACTGTTGCATGTTTGCTTGCCTCACTAACTGCGGTAAGACGGTCGACTTTTGGGACCGATAAAGTTGGTGCTGAGAATGGCGTTCAATGGGGGAAGGAACTGCGTACTACTCCTACGGTTTGCTTAACAGTCCTTTTTCTTAGTGAACTTTTATTACGCTGGAACGATAAAATGGTAATGACAAAACGTGGTGTCAGGAGGCTTCTTTTAGATTTTTCAGCTTCCCTCCGTCAAGTGTGTTTGTTTTACTGGCTATTACATCGCAAAGAAGGAAATTATTATCTATTGCCATTGCATCTTCATTCAAGAATAATTTGACATTAAAGTGTCTTGAGAAGCTCAATACGTCTTGACAGCCCAAATCTAACTGATAATATAGTTAAGAGTTATGTGCTCTTTTAAAAAGCTTACATACTACTGAAAATGTTCATTTTAGTCAACCGCTTTGCATTTGATTATAAGCAACTCATTTGCACATGGTTTTAACGAACAGAAAACAAGAATATTTTTGCAACCTTTCAACTACATATTCAAGGAGGGCGAGTGAAGTGTGTGTTTGTCTCAGCATTTCTCCCTTTTAATGCATAGGCATGAAAAACCAGGCTCAGAAGTTCATTCACAGTCAACCGAACGTGCTAATTTGATGGCTCCTCGAGGTAGTCCATCACTCCAAAGCCGCTGAGACTTAGCAATTCGCCACAACATTACCAAGTGTTTGTGATATCAATCACCGATGTGGATGAAGGTATGCCTTATGCAGCAACCAAATGCATAAGACTCTACAAAAATCCTTTTGCTTAAGTTACTTCTTCCCTTTCCTGCAAACACCTCAGGGCCGCCTGAAGCAAACACCTCAGGGCCGCCTGATCTTAAACGAAACTAATGCCACCAGAAGACTTGAAGGAGTGCAGTGGTGAACCGCTGTCAGTTTCGGCAAACCCCAAATTAAAAGGTGTATGCAGAAGTCCACTAGATAGAAAGGCAACAAGGAATGTGCACATTTCTACTGTCAAACCACAAGGAATGTGCACATTTCTACTGTCAAATCAGTTGGAATGCCAGCGACTTTACGATAAAAGGCATACTGCTCCAAATTGTCAAGAAAAGAAAATTAAAGTTCTGTGAAACCATAATAATTTGACTTAACTGAATAAAGTTATGTAAATAATTTGACTTAACTGAATAAAGTTATGTACACAATTAGCAAACAGCATTCATTCGATCCCAAAGTCACAAATGGCGACGTACAGCCCTCATAATTGGGGCGTATCTCAGCTCACTTTTAAAAACCACTGATCAGCAATCTGACTACTTTTAAAAACCACTGATCAGCAATCTGACTTTGGCCTTTGGAACAATGACACTTTTAATGGACTGTCTTAATGATTCGCGAAATTACGTGTGTCTGGCCACTGCGTAATGATGACGAATGAATTTTTCTACATAGTGCTAGCAATGGTGTCAAATCCAATAGTCTGAGCCATGCACAAGTGTCAAATCCAATAGTCTGAGCCATGCACATCATACTACCAATGCTTTGTACCGTAAATGACTGCACAGCTGGACGAACATAGAACTTGAGAGTGATGTAGAAGTATCAGCAACATCATCGGTACAAATGTAGAAGTATCAGCAACATCATCGGTACAGTCAAAGTCTGACCTGTGAACCTGATAAGATCAAGAATATCAGCTACGCTTTGAACCCAAGTAACTGAATATCGATCTGCTAGGCTCTTTGCTGTCCTCATTTGATGACCATAATTTTTGTATTTTACCATTGCGACTGAATAATGTAATTTCCAGGAGCATCTTTCAGCCTTACACGAATGCTGTAGTTTAGCAAGAATCGCACAGGTTTTAATGTCTACAGAGAAGATGATGGGTAGATGTGAAAAGATGATGGGTAGATGTGAGCCACACAGAAGTAATTACATTTCTCTTTAGTCTGTAGGCATTTTTATAAAGCTTCTGCACATTGGCAGACGCAGCCGCCAGGTACTCGTCGCCCGTCCTAAATGAGGTGGTTCTGAAACCCTCGTAGTCCTAAATGAGGTGGTTCTGAAACCCTCGTTGACGACTCAATTTCGTCTTTTGCGCTTTCAGGCAAGAACGGACACGATTCGGACCAAAGTTGCCCGCCACTGTAAAATAGTGGCCTTTATCAACCAAAGGAATAATTAGCTTTTTACTTCTCATTTCTAGGGGCTTAGGCAAAACATATCCCTTCACAGCTAATGCACACCCTTTAATTTTTTTTGTAACTGTCAAAATTGTCAATTCAGGGTGGCAAAGCCCTGCACCTTTCCGCATCAGCACCTTTCCGCATCTTTGTCTGCTGTCTCCGTGTCTTATTTTCACATAGAAAGCATTTGCTACCTACTAAGAAAAAGTATCTCTTCATTACCATTTCGCAACGCGATATCAGGGATCAGATAAAGAATGCAATTTATACTCCATGTGAAACAAATAATGCCTTTTACAGACTCCATGTGAAACAAATAATGCCTTTTACAGTCAGATCTGCATCAAAAATTGCGCAGAGTCGTATCATACCTTGCTGAAAGAAGAAAGAGAACAAGCCAAAAATACCAACAGGAAAGGTATTCAGCTGAAATAGTTGGGCTTCAACTTCACGCACTAACGTCAGGCCCTACTGAGGCAGGGGACAACCCAGACATAGAAGATCAAAACTGGATGTCTACCAAGAAAATTTGCGAGTTTGTTCTCAGTCAGATTCGTTTGCATAGTAAGGCAAGATCGACGCGCTTGTTTGCTGTAATTCTGCCCACAGCCTAAAGCAGTCATGAACTGCAGCCGGTGGTCCCAAAAGGAGCCAAGACTCTTTGTCTGAGGGCGTTTGGTCTCTTAGTACCAAAGAGGTGGGAGGTGGAAAATTTGCCCGTTAAACTGCTAGATGAAATATTCAACTAGACAGAGTCTCTATACTATACAAAAATTTGTAGCATTCAGCCAAAAGCATTAAAGCAAAATAGATTTCCTTCTTGGCATCGCACNTGCCCGTTAAACTGCTAGATGAAATATTCAACTAGACAGAGTCTCTATACTATACAAAAATTTGTAGCATTCAGCCAAAAGCATTAAAGCAAAATAGATTTCCTTCTTGGCATCGCACCGACGTTGTTTGCTTAGAGACATCGTCATCATCTTTCCAGCTCGTTGCAAGATTTAATCATCATCTTTCCAGCTCGTTGCAAGATTTAGCCCTTATTTGCCCATTAAAACTTTCCACTGATACTGACATCGCAGCGTGCACTTCATTAGTAACCTTACCAATGTCTTCCACTAATTTCCAACTTTGCCTCAATCAACTTTAGTGCATCTTCCAGTGGGTTGCCATCACATATGTAAAATTACTATTTCTACGGATCAGAAACAAGGACGACAAAATGAGGGTTTTAATGATCTAGGCGGCCACTCGTTTTCGTAGTCAAGCCATTGAAGTGAAGTAGGCAAATAATGTGGCATGCGCCTAAGTGAAGCGACCGGAGACCAGCATCTTCATCGCTGTCATGAGCGGCTCTTAAAAATGCTATCCCTCCGAAGTTTACGTGAAACGCAGGTAAACCATCTGTTCTCTATTTATTTTTCTACAAAAGGCTGTAGTATTTGCGTAGCAAAATCTGCCGAAATAATCAATTAAAATTCTGTGCGAATTGGAAGGAAAATTAAGCTCTACATCCTTTACTGAGACGCAGGACAGATATGCGAAGAGTAGCTCCAAGTTTATGCTGTAGAGGTTACGAGTCACTTGTGCGACACTTGAGGCGAAACTTCCATCATCAGTATCACTGACCTTCTCGTGGTATAAATTAATTGAGTCTGCTCACCTAAAGTCTGCTCACCTAAGCCGCAAAAATACGCAACAGTTAGCCGCTTGTGCATTAAAACATAAACCAGTGAAGTTCCTTGTTATTCCCTCTGTGGTTTTAGAGTAGAGAGATGCATAAGACTTTTAAGTCCAAAAAATGACATAAAATCATTACTTGTGCCACTGCCTGCCACTTCCCTCAGTATTTAATTTGAGGTTTGAAAAATAGTTCGCATTCTTTGTGTATTGTCGCTTGTTTCGAAACTTTAGAATTGACTGCTGACAAATTATAGGTTGGCGTTCTTTTTATAAAAAGCTGCAGTTTTCTGCCACTATTACCTACCATGTTTTGTAACAGTGACTAGTGCCTGAGTCGATCCACTTGCGTTACGCAATATCTACACGACCCATGCTTTACCACTTTAGCACCGACTTCGTAGCCTTATTGCCTTTCCTCCATTCGATGTCTAATTCATACTTCATTCACCTGCAGAATGCTGCTGAAAACAGGCGAGGAAGTCCTAAATGCATTGTCTCCATTTTTGGCAGCCCAAACTTTAGGCGACTCAAATGTTTTAGCAGAGAATTCGTTATATTCCCCACAGAATAAAAACATATCTTCTTAGTTCTTCTTGGATACAACAAGTAGTTGATTTTTTCTCATAGAAAGGAACTTTACGGAGCATCAGTAAGTGGAACAACGTTTCATTTACCTTACTATCAGTCTACGCATTTGGACCAGCCCAAATTTCTCAAGATCCAAAATTTTAAATCCTCATAGAGCATTCCATATTACAAGACTCTGGTCAGGATGTCACAGTGTTCCAAATGCAGCAGCAAACATTCCCGTGTCCATCTGGATATCACTTTCACAGCGATGTTATAAAATGTGCGATAATGTATATGAGGAATAGGTCTTAGCAGTTACACTACTGAGTGAATGTGACTTCAAACCTTATAAATCAGCCTCCACCACATTCAAAAGAAGCAACGTTTTGACTTCATTTGCACGTTTATAAAATTACTAATGCTAAGTAACCACTAAACAAATGATTAAAATGGAAATTGAGGGCAGACATGTCATAGATTCTAGATCGCAATAGCTTATAATGCGGAACCATGATGCCACGCTCATCCACGCTGCTTCCCGCTTAGTGGTTATTGTACTTCTGGCAAGGTACACTTAAAACCGAGAAAAGTCAGTTTTTAAGGGTGTGTTGCTTTTCGCACATTGAACTCCACAGGTGTGATAGCATTTGGCTAATGCATACGGGGACATGGCGCTATGAGGTCAGCCGTGTCTGAGTCCTCCAGCTCTATCCGATTCGGAAATGGGCTCAGAGATGCTGATAGCTGGCCTGAATGAGGCAACACCAACGCAAATGTGTATTTATGTGTCTAAACTATGTCAAATCACACAATAGCCGAAATGAAACTATCCTTCATGGACGTGATCATACTGGGGTCTAAGCGTTATAAAGTCCTATTCACTCCCCAACCCGATATCATCGCACTGCCATAAATTCCGCTGTGGGAATCGCTGCAATTAATTAAATATTCTTTATCTTGACGTTACTTATAGCACCTCGCAACCACTACTCCCTTCACTCCATTGTTGCTACTGCTTTGTAAGCAAACACTCCATTGTTGCTACTGCTTTGTAAGCAACATTACAATGATAACTGATGTCTAACATACCTCCCTCTAATACCTCTCCAAGTCTTTCGAGCCCTTTGCTTAGGAAAAATTTAGTCTTTCGAGCCCTTTGCTTAGGAAAAATTTTTCCTTGCTCTTCACTTTTAGTCAACCTGCTAGACAAAGCAATGCTTTAAATAGAATTCTTATTAATGACGCACCCTTTTGTGAAGAAGAGTGGTGAATTGCAACGGTGACTGAATCAACAAGAAGAGCACTATAAGAAACCTTCTGCCGTTGCTCAACTTCCTATGACACATTGACGCAACTAATTACACAGACTCCGTCAAGGATACGAATGACGCCTAGCTAATTTTGTAAACTCTCTGAGGTAATCGGGGAAAGTACCGATTAAACACATTTTCCTGCATTGAAGTTTCTCTCTATTAATTCATATTATTCTTCTTGGGCCGCTCTAACATCGTATAACTCTTATCAACTAGTGCCTACCAGATGTTTATGCGATGCAGTGACAAAATGCACTTGCGTCCCCATATTACACTGCCTTCGCCGGTGAAAGTAACAAGGTAAAAGGAGAAGGTACTAGGCAGCATAATAAAACAAAACAAGCTTCGCAACCGACACGCAGGAGGAAAAGGCGACATGCAATTTGGTGGCTCGACTAGAGCTATCCTATTTGAGTTCCATTACCCTACTCATTCTGTCAAAGTTTAGTCATATAGGAAACTTCTTTGCAGTCGATAGCAGTCTTATTCATTAGAGAACACAACTTTCACTCAGTCATAGGCGCGTAAATGCACTAATCCCCACAATGGAGGAGGCCATTCGCTGCGCCAATTTAAGTACAATTTGTCATATTCCGTTAAATTTGAATCTCTGATCTGTTGAACATGTAAGCCGTGCATGTTACTGTACTTACTCGCAAAATTCTCCTAGTCTTCGGTTCGCCCGAATAATAGTGAATTCCACGAGACCGATTTATCATGATTGATGGCGCCTTCACTTTCCCATTTTTCAAGTTTCAAGTGCATGACACAGTAAAATTGGTAAAATAAATCGAAATGCTTTTCGTCGACAAAACCGTAAGTTTAAAGCACTTACCGCTGTAACTTTAAGCCACAAAGTTGTCATTATTCGAAGCACTTTCAAACCATTTCGAATGGCTTCAAGGCATTCATCCACCTTATTGTAAGCTATATTTTTATCAACAAATCTGATCCGATATGTATTTGCTCATCAGCGTTAATCAACAAAGTATCTAGTGAAGTCTTTCCTCTCCACTGTTCAAGCTTTTTGTCTTATCTTCCACAAGTTGGCATGCTCGCAATAAGGAACTGGTGTGTCTTGCATCATAGAGAAACCTTTAGGCGAGTCCCGTCAGGTTTGTTTAAGCACAGGAGATCAGGTATAGCAATGTAACAACATAGTTATACAAGTTGTTATCTAGACAACGAATGATTAATTTTCGGTCTTGTGTTAAGGCCATTGGCATTATTTTGTTAGAAGACAATTTACTGTCAGCTGTCGCATTGAATCTGAGTGTTTTTATGCAAAGAAACCACAGCTTTAAAACTTGCTACCTCTCTTAAGAAAGAAAACTGATTATAAAGAACTAGTTTATTTGATGGTTGTGGTTTGCGAAAGTTGACTAATTTCATAACTGGTGAAAAGTCACAGATGCTTTAAATGAAACGGGGAGGCTTCATCGTGCATCTCCATTTGGATGCTAAACTTGCGTCTCCTTCATATTTTTACTGTGGTCTGCAGTGCACTAACTTTCAAAGAGGCATGGTCATCCAAAACTGGAGCAGCCTGGTTTATATGGTTGTGGAGCAGCGTGGACGATGCGCGGGTCACCATTCCGGGGTAAAGAACGATATGGACTTTCACATTGCAAAGACTAGAATTCGAAAATCGTCCCACATCACAAGTTTCCATGTCAGTAGTCAACATGCACGCAGCGTATTTTGCATCGTATGCAGAATGATCAAAGTAAAATATGATGGCTTTTGTAAAAATTCGTCACTCTCTACTTTTTGGCATTGAAGAGATCTTCGGTTGTTTGCTCGCAATGATCACCCACGTAAAGTAGACAAAAGCAACCAAGTTAACACTTGTCCATTCACCACAATCAGGAGCGACACTTTACTGTCCAGATTCTTTTAAGTGAAATTTTTTAGTGCACAGTGTGTTTCTCTACTTCATCCAAAAAGTACACTTATAAACTGGCAATGAATACATTCAAAAGGGTCTAATGTCGTTGTATCACAGCTCAATGCAGCGTTTTGAAGCCAAACCTGTCAAACTGAGTGTTCATCGCTTATAGCGCGATCGCATGTCAATGATCAAAGCTCATCATCGCGACCATGTTATCAATTCTATTCTCCCAATTCGTCACAGCATACCATGACAGTGGTTTTTCCAGTCTGCTTTAATACTTCAGCTACCTTAGCCAACTTCGGTACCATTTCGAGTTGGCGCACGTGGGCAAGTACTTTTCGATGCCTCGCTTTATGATCCTCACTCATTCGGCCCTCCGAATTCGAGGGCTTTATAGGTAACCCTATGCAGCAGTTACATGAACATTCTTCCTTTGTAGAATTGGGGCGATTTGCGTGCATTCCTTGCAGGTGCTGCTATTACACCTATTCCTGTCTTCTGCTTCACAGATTTGTCCCGCGCAATGGGAGGTTTCCTTACATGCATTGTTTTGGATTACAATCTTTAAGTTTTAAGGTAATGCGTAAAACTCTGTTTAGATAGGAATGCTAGGTAGTGGATCGGACTATGGGTTAAATTGTGTGATGGGCACACATTGTCCCGCGCAATGGGAGGTTTCCTTACATGAATTGTTTTGGATTACAATCTTTAAGTTTTAAGGTAATGCGTAAAACTCTGTTTAGATAGGAATGCTAGGTAGTGGATCGGACTATGGGTTAAATTGTGTGATGGGCACACATTTAATTAGGTTTATTAAAGAGAAATTTTTGTTTCCTTCCAGGTGGTCAGCTTGCCTGAATTTAAGATCTATACTGATGGACTACTTTATAGTCTGTGTGCGTGAGTTGATTTGGACTTACGATGCAAACTGCATTGGATCAAGTAAAAATGTGTATTTTTCTCGGTAGAATTCCACCTTACTTTCTATATGCTCAGGTTCTCACCTGCATCAGCATTATTACGTTCAGGAATAACTGGTTAACTCTCCTCTGTTAGCGTCAGCTGACCAGCCTTCATGTGAGAGTGCTATCAGTCATGACTGTGTAATAGTATATTTTTCCCTGCTTGCTGATGGTGAGTTAGCTCTTTGATCTACCTCGTTTTTGGTATATTGAGCTTTCGGTGTTTGATGTCGTCCTTTTGCCGACAGGTGCAGTCCTCACTTCCCCCAATTGCTCTAAGACCAATTAGAAGGACGACCTAATAAGGACAAACATGCTACAATGATTATGCTACATTTAGCACTGATTAGACTCGTAACAAAATCAAGCCTGAAAATAAGAACTAAGCTCCCCATTACCGTAGAGGCATAAATACATTCCCATACTGCGCTGCCATTAAGGAGACAGATGGTCGCACAACTTGGCATGATGATTTGTCAAGCACTGAAAAATACCCCAGACAAGGTCTTCTACTTTCTTTCCTTTTTTTCTTTTGACCATTTTATAGAACCCCTAGGATATGCGCTCACTATCACTTTTATGTCAAACAAAATTGACGCCTGTGCGCTGGTCTTTGAGGCGGCCTCTTCAACGGCCTGAATACCAAAAACCATGATTAATAGAATTAGTTTCCTGTAATCGGCTGATTCTCATGCGAAATGCCAAAGTGAAACAAACAATTTTGCAAAAAACATATGGACAAGTTGTAAAACACTCATGAACTGAGCAGGGGTAACAGTGTATCTAACAATGCATTCAAACAGCATAGCTAGTCGTTTTGGTCCTTTCCTTCTCATCATGCCTTCTTTCAGCAGTGTCCGTTTTGACTAGGTGAGTTGCACTATGTCGGACAACACTCTAGCTGATAGACATACCTCTTCATTGGTATGCGATCGTTGCAAACCTAGGAGGCAGTTACAGTACTGGGTGCATCAAGGTGGTGCGCTGCGCCAGTGTCTATGGTCGTGGTGGGCTGTGTTTCGCCTCCTGCCTACATGCAAACAGGGCTGCGTTTATGGGTGGTTCCGACGACAAGTCAAGTATTTGTCGGCTCTGATGCAAGAGAGCCCAGTTGTACTGCGTTCAAGAGACTCTCTGCATAATTGTTTGCCAGTGACACGATGTTGTCCTCTGTCACGTAGGTAGCATGCGATCCGACCCCAGCTCAGTGCCAACTGACCCTGTAATTAATGACAATGGTGCCACATTCTCTTGACAACTAGAAAAGGTGTGATTCATTTTACCATGCACCTTTGGTGACTGCTTGCAAATCTAATTCATGTTTGAAAATAGGTGACAATGGGAAAGATGCCTGTTGAAAGTGGGAAAAGTTATGCAATACTTTGAGAGGGCTTTCCAAGCTACTCTAGCATGATCTAGCAGCTAAGAATATTTTCAAAGACAAAACATAGGAGTTGGTTGGATCATTCCTGTCGCTAAGGCTGATCCGTAAATCCGGCAGACTTGGGAGGTGACATCGCGTTTAGCGATGAATAGGTGAAGCAGCAGCAGCAACTTTACGCAATCTCTTTCTCCCTGATGCCTAAGCGGACTTGTTACCTGAACTAAACAAAAATCAATGTGATGGGCTGAAATGCGATCGCCAACATCTTAGCATGCAGCAAAGTCAAAAAACATGGCTTTGAGTGCAACTCCAAGTCAAGGTGGACTATCACAATATTAAAATACTCAATAACACAATTTTGAGACCCATTTCAATCCTACGGTTTAAATCAAAATCGGTCTCCTGGGCTTTATAATCACACAAGAGCGGCCCAGCCAAATAAGGTTCGATTAACATTTGATGAAGCAATTAATCTTTTAGCTGGAGGCCTGCAGACTGGAGGATCTAAAGAAAGGGGCAGTAAAAGCACTTTATAAAGGGATGTGAGCTACTAGGTTGATTAAGGTACAATGAGGCGAGGAAATTGTCATGCTACTGGCTGACGGGAACCAAGTACACTAGGGTGTGGTAATTCCAACCACACAGCATGAATCAAAGGGGGAGGAAAGACGATAAGACTCAAAGCAACTTAACCATCAGCAGTCAGAATTGTCGAGGACTAGCCACCAAGCTGATGAATGTTGTTCTATTCATGGAGCTCATTCGCATATTTTTATAAAACCGCTTCAAACACTCCTTCTTGCAGATCCACCAGTATACAGATCTCCAGCTAAAAAGATCAATCGCCTCATCAAACGCTATTGAAGCAATTCCAGCTGAACTATGTTGGGCAATTATGGATCCCAGGATGCCACGTTCAAAACAAATTACGAGAATTCGGATGGATGTCAAGATTGTGATACTGCGCATTCTAAGTTGTAATAATCCTCCGTGGGTTGGGGATAAACGTGCTTCTGGACGCTGTTGACTTTGGTACATGTGAAAGGCAATGACGGTCGCATTTCAGCCACTCACATTTTTTTCAGAAAAAGGAATATTTCCACTCAGGCAGCAGAGGGAAGGAAATTTCGTAAAACTGCTGCTGCTTCTTTACCAACTCAACTCTTACCGCACCATTACCTCCAAAGTCTGACAATATGGACACGCCACCCGAATCTAAGCAGTAATATATTTAGGTACGCATGGCAATGCATGGGGAAAAGAAGTAGGGAGTAGGAGTCGATGACTTCTTGCTAGGTGCTGGCTGGTGTGTTTATAGGACGAAGGCATGGATGCAGGTCGTGACAGGATCGACGACCAATTCATTGTCATTGCTCGTTAGTTGGTAAATGGCGCGTGCCCAAATAGCTTGCTAGGCATGACAAACGTAGGGTAACCTGGGAACTGGCATCAGAATGCCCATTCATGCTCATAAATCAGATCGAGATGCATACGTTATGAACTACAATCAGCCGTCTATTTGCCGTGCCAGTCCTGCAATTGCCTAAATGAAGGAAGTGGTCTTTCCTCTGCACTCCTTGGGGTCGTATGGTCTTCCACCTTGACAGAACAACTAAAACCTGATAAGCTCTTTCCTATTTTTCCACAACTCTATTCTCCACAAGGTTAGCTAGGCAGAGACAGGTCTTCGAATACAAACAGGGACATTTGACTGCTCAATCGGTCTTCTTTGTCACGCTTATGGTGATACTACAGACCACGGCAATATTCGTAATAAACTGTTTACGCTCGTTTATCCATTTGTAATGCATTATTGTTTAAATATACCATTCTAGCAAGTAGTGCTAAGTGAACATGGATATCAACATTGAAGTAATGACTACGTGCTTTAGTAGCGCACCAGAAATGACTCCAATTCTCATCACTATATTCCATTCGTTATAAAACCAAGAAAGAGTGCCCTAATTGGGTCATTCTGCTCGTTCCCAGTTAACGAATCCCAAGGTTAAGAAGATGGATGCTAACTCCACTACATTGCTGGCAGAGTCATCGATCCCGCCTATTTGTGAGAAAGACAAGCATTTGAAGTGGTGAGTTTCAAATATCAGATTTCTCCCTCACCTCCACTACAAAGTACGAGAACATATCGAGCTTTGCGTTCACTTTCTGCAAACCTACCCTTGATAGTCGCAGTAGGTGGAATGACTTGAACGCTCTACTGTCTTAGCGGGATGTTTTATCCTCGAGCAGAAAGAGAAGTGTTAGTAGCGCCATGAACAAGAAACTTGATCTCTGCAAATCGTCTACTCAAGGCGAACAATTTGGGAGCCTTGCGCGGTTTAGGTAGGAAATCTCCCAATGCCGTTCATCCGCAAGCAAGATGTATCTTGATGTTTTGAGTGAATCGCACCGCTTAGATCCTCCTTAAATCTCCAAAAAATGAGCATGTCTACGAACTCATGTGTATGCATTCTCATAAGCAATATGACCAAAAAAAGGAAATATACAAAATTGGCATGGGGGCACACCAAAGGTCTGTGCGATTCGGCAAAGAGTAGGACAATGCTGGACCGAAACACCAGTTTACATTGGCGTTCCCAAGGGTCCAGCTTAAGCTACTCGTGGAACTTCTAACAGTCCCCACTCCTATCTAATTCCTTTCACTTAGCAGTGTCAATTTCACGTGGTGACAGATTTGTAGGATCGGTGACAGTTGACCGATTTACCTTCGAAATCCGCTCATCCACTAGTCATGACCATCAACCACTTCCCAAGTCTTGCAAAGTCAACAAGGCATCCAAATGCAAGCTACAATTTTTGTTCATAAATATGGTATCATTAATCGCTGATGCAAGTCGTGGCAGTGTCGCTGACTGCTTGACTAGATGGCTGGTCAAAGAGCAAACTGATAGGTGTTGAAGGATCAGCAGCTGCCATGCCAAATATAACATAGTCAAGGGACACCCCTGCATTAACATACCATTCATGCAAAAATCCGTTCTGGATGCAGGTACCATGACCTTGTGGCCACTAGCTCCATTATCGTATAGGCGTCGCAGTTCGTTTTATCATGAGGCTCCATGCACTGAATTGGCTACCTGAGATTTGTGCATTCAAATGAGCATGCGAAGGCAAGGTATCCAGCTACTTCGACTCTGTCATATTTTGCAGGTCAGCTGCAGTGTACCCAACGTCTTCCAGTAAGTCCTCGACCAACCATCATTGACAATCATCTGCCACTGACTCCGGTGCAACGACAAACACAGCTAACATCCATCTGGTGAGAGAGAGAGCCTGCCACGACAGGAACGTTAGCCCTGCATTTTGTGAGAGGTAGGTGGGTTGACCCACACAGTTTGACCAGGGGAAATCAGCTGGACGCAGACCAGTAAGATTTTACGCATATGGTCAGTGAGTGAGTTACGATTACTCAGGGAGTGCTCAGTGGTTTGCTCTCTGCTGTGAGCGTCTTTGACTTCGTCTCAGAATCATGCACAACCAATTAAAGCCACGCATTCGTATCCACAACCAACATTCGATTTCTGATCATATGAACGGGGAAATGGACACATGTATGGATGGAGTAATGGCAGTGCGAAAAAATGAACACAAAACAGAAGAATAGTGAATACTATGTTTTACAGTTGGCAGCAAAGAAGCATAGCGGACCCAACTAGTTTATCTTTTGCAATCACAATCGTGGGAGTGCGAACACATTGCTCAATCATGTCTGTGCTGCTCCAATTTATTTCAATCAAATCACTTGCGTAGTGTAAGATGCAGTAGAACTTTGCTGTCCTGAGCGTTGTCTTGAAGTGTGCATAGACGGTAAGTGAAGTGACCTGTGAAGGTGGGAGGTAAAATGTTGGAAGATAACTTGGCACTGCACTGCTTTGCGATGGTCCAATCCTCCACTTGGCGCTGAGGCGACGCTTCTTATCTGCCAAAATCCAGTTGTCAGTTTAACTGTGCATGAGTAAATTATCCTGTCACGGTTTGAGGACTTATCTGTTCGCATTTTCGGCAATTAACTAGCATAAGTTGCTGGAGAACATTGCTTTTACAGCGATATTACTAACAAACAATCAAATAATTTTACATCTTCCCATTCCTCTTTCCATCCACAATTCGTCCCAATTCTATTTATTCGGATTGGACTGGACATCCTGTGCACTTCTGACTCTCTTGCAATACCCACCTCACTTCTAATACTTCGGCTGCATCTACTATGAATTGTTACTACATACATGCATTATCTAATCGCAGTAAACCAAAGTGGTACTTCTTTGGCAGCAAAGAAGGTTTTGATGCTGTTCATTTCGGACCGTGTTGCAAGGGAAGTCTGTGTAATCGCCTAAGCCTACCTTTGTTTGGATGTGGAAATTTGGTCTGAGTCCATGGGAAACGCGCTGATAGACACATTGAATGAATGGATGGCATCATTCAAGTCAAACTTCTTGAGTCAATTCCCAACTGCATCCACCTCTCACAAATTGCAGCCCTTACCTTCCCGTCGCAGCAGGCTCTCTCACTCACTGGCTGGATGGAGAACCTGTTGCTCGTCGTAGCAGCTGGTCATCAGTGATGGTTGGCTGACGCCTTTACTAGTAGACGCTAACGTAACTTCAGCTAATTTTCTGTGTGTGGCAAAATAATGTAACCAGAGATCTTGAGTCCAACTGCTCAAATATGTGCGCAGGTCCCAAGCAGACAATTCGATGCGCGCAGCTTAACGAGGAACAAGGTTATGGTACATACCTCCAGATCAGAGTTTTACATAAATAGCATGCTGATGCAAGTTCATTCAACTAGGTCACAGACAGAAAATCGGCTGACGACCTTTAAAAATTAATCAGTTCGACCTCCGTCCATCTAGACTGTCGACAAGTCATCGACACTATCAAGATCGCAGCTTTCCGTCATGTTTTATAACTATTTTTTGCTTGGGTTTGAATGGCTCATCGACTTTGGCAGACTGTTGAATTGTTTTTACGCCAATTGCGGCAACCAATTATTAAGTGGGTGTCACGTAAAAAAAACCACTACCTCGGATTGAGCGACTCAGATATAACAGAAAACACTATTTTCGCTTCCCTTAGCATGTATCGAAGTAAACCAACCTTGGCAACGTGTTCAATCGTGACATGTCGAGTGCGGCTACCACACAGTAGACCGCAGGCCTTCATACCACCTGCCTCAATGCGTAGGGTTACCTTGAATTAGTTGCCTCCTGTGATCCGCTATTCCCGAAAGCACTTTAGCGAGACAGCGTTTGGTTAACGTAAGACAAAAAAATTGCAATGTTTACTCATAGGCCCAGATATCTGCAAGTGTATATGATGAAGAGAGGAGCAAGTGGTGTAAAAAGTAGGATTACCATACTCAAGTGACTAGTTGATCCGGATTCTGCATCCTGGTGACTAGTCCTCATCGGGTTTG
The DNA here is from genome assembly GCA_001693075.2 of Taenia saginata. NCBI lineage: Eukaryota > Metazoa > Platyhelminthes > Cestoda > Cyclophyllidea > Taeniidae > Taenia > Taenia saginata. The sequence goes on along the minus strand of LWMK02000245.1, from coordinate 82,059 downwards.
AAGACGGCTAGCCGACTATGATGCAACACCTTAGAGTAGTTCAAAGCTATCCGTGCACTTGTTTTGCCTCTTCCCGCTTTTATGGTACACATTGAATTGGTCTAGATCATCCCACATAACCACGCTGCGTTGTGGCCAACCAACAGTTGCACGAGTGGCACGATGGACACCATTTACTGGTCTTGTATCTTCTTGACAAGGCCTTACTATTTTGCCAGTCTCTGAGCATAGCGATGTCGATTGCGGGATGACAAAAGTCACAAATGTCTGCATCTTAGTAATGGGCATTGGACACAATGAAAGGATCCACTTATTGTGTAAAATATGTTTAAAGACAGGTATTTGTCAGTTCGTCTCGTTTGAGTCAATGTCTACAGGAGCTTCGAACTGTTTCTCGCATGCCGTATGGCCTAGCAAGAAAGGATGACCCACCCTTAGCGTTTATTCACTTGCTAAGCGCGCTTTTTGTAAGAGAGTGTCCCCTTTCTGCCCAATCACTTTGCATATTCTCAAGGACTCACTCAATTCTCCTGAGATCTAGCTGCGTAAAAGAGAGAATGGGTGGTGCAATCACAAAGCTCCGGTGTAATGGGCTGCCGAAATGCCTTAGTCGTTATTTCACCTTGTCCGTTGGTCGCGACCCAAAACGCGTAAATTAGGGGATTATGTTAATGATGAGGCGTGACATTATCATGATGATAAGGCAGAGTAAAAGTGGCTGAATGACAGTACTAATACCAACATGGCTGGTCTGGAACACGCACAACTCTGCTTCCACCCAGCTGATATTGGCAAACCACGGAGGCAAGTTTGACCAGTTTGCAGCTGTAGTGCTAGCAGCGCTGAAGCACGATTAACCTCACATCATCGCTGCCTTCTTCAGCCATCTAGTCGAGGTGAGTGATGGCCATATCTACTCGATTCACTTCAGTGTCTACTAAATCGATGTTGATTATGCTGAGATTGAGTATCTGCAGAGAAACTCATCGACGTTTTATCACAACTTCCATCAGAGAAGATCTGCGAGTTGATGATGAACGTGTGAGATTTAACTACACCTTTCAAATTTTCAACAGACATCCAATTCTAGGGTTCGGCGATTGAGAAAATGATTAAATCGAGATTCTTGGTGAACGATCAAAAACAATGGAAACGGCGATGGTCAGACGAGATCTTTGCAGATTTGCAATACCACGTTGCAGTCGTGATGTGATGATTAGAGCAGTGAGGACGCCAATTCATGGCGATGGCGGAATCCAATCTATCGACTAACGAACTATCATGGTCTCTCAGCAATTCGCTCACTGTTTGAAAGTTGTATCGACATTTACGTATCTGTTCCTGAATTGAGCATCCGTATCTTCTGAGTTGGGCTTAAGAAAGATAAGTTCAAATGTGCAGTGCAAAGTGCTGTAGAGGAGCAGGACAGCACTTATCAGGTTTCAGCCATCCTGTCAGGGTGAAAGTTTACACTGACCTAGAGAGTGCAGTGAGAATTTAACCTTCTCTATTTAGTCTCACAGATTCAGTAGCCACTTATCAAATGGCTTGTGCGCATTCATTAATCCAACGTCTAAAGACGTGCTCAACACGCAATGCTTGAATTCGCGTTCCCACAAAGAGCTGTCAGTCAGGAAATTAACACCCCATGCTTTTGATAGACAAAGGACAGCCAAGTCTCTTTCCACTTTCCCTTATGTCAAAGAATGACGCTCGTTCTTTCANCGAAGGATGACGCTCGTTCTTCCATACGACCACTACTCTGTCTGCCCGTTCTTACCTTTACATGATTAGAATTTGCATATCGGTGACGGATGCGAGTACATGGCGTCATGCTTATCTAAGTCGAATTCATCGCCACTCACTGTAGTGAGTAAGCCAGTGAGCGCTTCTTGATTGCGTCTAACTCACCCACTGTCTATCTGTGTAAATAGCTGACTATCTCTTCTACCAGACGGAGGTCGCTGAGGATGTTAGGCACTGTGAAATCAATTTCTCTGGGTGCCATATAAAAGGACGCTGACAGAGGGAGTGAAAATAAGTTTAAGCTGCGCCTTGTCAACGCAGGGAGTTTACGTTGCGGCCAACGTACTCGTGCTTCATACTCATTCGCTTATACAACCCTTGCTCAATCCACCCATACTTTCCTTTTTGACTTTGAGGGCCATATGGTTTATGCGGCCACCAATCGTGAAGGTGGCAAGAGAAGCTCCTCTGAAAACACATTCATTCATCCTCAGCCATGCGGTCTGTAATAGGGGACTCGATTTCCTCTTACCATCATTCAGTAAACAAGACTTCTGACAAATTATATTAGCGTTTCTTTTGCATATTTTTCCTAATTATCCATCATGTGTGTTAATTTTTCGGAATGATGGAACAGGAAGTGCAGTCACGAATTCTTGTTGTGATTGGCCGTAAAGCGGCGACTCAAAACGCGTTGATGAAACGTGGCACTGAAATAGTTGATGGAATAGAGTAAAGGCAACTTTAAAAAGCCATTTCACCGCAGAATTTTAATACGTGATTTGGAGAAACACAAAGGCACGTTTGACCAGGCAGCACCTGTGGTACTAGCAGTGCTGAAGCACCGTCAACTCTCCACCATCGCTGCCATGACCAACCATCTGGTCGAGGTGAGTGATGATGATGACTTTAGACTCCTACTAAGTTGAGAGCAAGGAGATCTACGGTGCTGTTTTTCTTCGGGCGTATGTCATACCGCACACCAGTAACGAAGACTGAGTAGAATAACCGCAGAATGAAGGAAAGGTGCCAACCAGCTTGGGGAGAAAACAGCTAGTATAGGTGGCCTAGGTTCTCAAAGAAGACAGTCAAGTACGACTCTAGGCACATCTGCCATCCAATGCCAACCCCACATGCCACATGCCTAGAAAAGAGAAAGCATCGATGGAGGCTAAAATTTAGCACTTTTGCTAAATCATCACAATGTCGCCTTTTTTCCTTGAGTCTCAGCTAAGGCGCTTACCTTAATTAAGGCAACAGGTAAGCCAATTAAATAATCAGTCAAGCAAACAATCATCCAGTCGATTAAACAAGCGACTGGTCAGTCAAATAGTCAAATCATTAGTCGATGGGTCATTTAGAAATTCGAGACATCAATCAGCTGGATTTGATGGTTAACAGACTTGGTTCTACGTGTAATAGTGCAAATAATGGAGCGACTTACCAGGATGTTTTTAGGTACAGACTGTCTTGCATTTTTCTCCTGTAATCACCTCACCATGTCCACATTCTCCCCTCTTTTTTTCCTTCTCATCCTCATCTGGCTCCGTCTGTATCTGCACCTCCATGTCAACCTTCTCTGTCGTCCCTTGTGTAGTTGGTGGTTTGCTCCTCATCAGTGGCGGCTCTAAATTAGTAATGACAGAGCGATAGAAATGGACCCCATCTGGGAGGGTGGCAAATGTCACCACTCCACCTTCTAATTCAAATCCGGCCTCTGGATCAGCGCAGTCAGATAGATTAACAAGTCAAGTTTCGACTTCCTATCATCGTTCTGAGCCGGCCTAATTCGTTCCCTGAAGTTATCAACCGTCTATTTGTCGCGGTGAGGCCTTAAATGAAAGTAGCAATACGAATGGCATCGTCAGGAGACGGTGGCATTTGCGACAGCGTGCAAGTTGTAAGAGCGGAGGACTTAGGGGAAATGGACGGAGGAGGATAATGTAATGACTGTACTTGTTATTTGATTGGCCGACTGAATGAGTGTTGTGCCGAAAAATATCTTATTTACGTGCCTCCTTGCTTCTTTGTATTCGTTTGGCCTGCATGGTAGATTGGTGGATAAGAAAATGATTTTCATTTTAATTCGTAGTTGCATTGAGGCGATTGATCCTATCTGAGTGAGAAGCAAGACCACAACATTGTTGTTTTAAGAGATCAGCAGTCCAGTCTTCATATTTCTTGCCAGGAGGACGGAGAANGTAGATTGGTGGTTAAGAAAATGATTTTCATTTTAATTCGTAGTTGCATTGAGGCGATTGATCCTATCTGAGTGAGAAGCAAGACCACAACATTGTTGTTTTAAGAGATCAGCAGTCCAGTCTTCATATTTCTTGTCAGGAGGACGGAGAGGAAAGGGGTTATGTTCATCACTAATGGACCCTCATTTTGAATATTCATTTCCTCAAATGTCTGTGCATATCTAACCACTGAAAGACAGCCTAATAACTAGATAACTAGCGCTCAGCTCCATCTTTGTTGGATTAGTGGTGTCGTGGCAGATACCTCACCACAAATTAATTCCATGATTTTCCTACACTTGCTTATAATAAACAACATGGGACTGGTTCCGTAAGTACGGTTTTTATCCAGGGGAAAACTTTAGATCCAGCAGAATTGATAATATGTATTTTAATGATTGGAGTGTATTGACTACTTTTTGTCTCCATCCTTGCAGCATTGCGGAATGAGCAGACCATCTGAGCCAATTAGTGATTTGAAGCCCAATTGTATGCATAATACTTATTCCAACCGAATGTAATGTCTTCTTCTGCCTCATCATTTACCCACCTCTCATTCAACAGACGTATGTAAATAGTTACCAACTTATGCTGCAGTCGGTTGACTCACTCTCACAAAGAGCCAAAATTTGGTGGTTTGAATGTCTGTTTTGCAAAAGCGTCTGTTCTTCCATAAATGACGAAGGCATTACGATATTTAGCACATGCTTAAAATTCGAACTGATCACTAAATTTAGTGTCAATTCCGGTGCAGCTAGGCAAATAACTTGCGTCGTTAAAAGAACGTTTTGTAAATTGTAGTAAGATTAAATTTTGCCTTGACATAAGAAAAAGTATAGGGCTACATATAAAGGTCATGTGCGATTAAGTTTAAGCGTAACTCTATGATGATCGGGTGAATGGTCGCGTTTGCGTCAAACACTAATTGAGGGGTGTTTTGAAATGAGGTTATTTTCTTGACGCTCTGTGATGATTAGCCTTAGATCATCCGCTTGCTACTTGTGCACGATGATGCTGGCATGTGTGGTAGGTTTCACTACAAGCGCTTTGCCGTCATAATTAAGGTTAACCCTTGATTGGTCGCATCAATGAGCGCAAGGGAAGCACCAGTACTCCTAACGTAAAATGCATGTATTTGGTTTGTCTGCATTCTACAATAACATTAAGTGGGTAGGAGACATCTTGCTGTCAGTCTACATTTCTGCAAATACGATGTACAACTACTAGCTCATTTTCGTCATTTGTACTCGGCTTTGGCTACCTTCATTTAAGAGATTGTAAATGCAACGTTTTCTAGCCAAAATTTGAACTTAGGACAAAGCATGTTAGGGGCAATTTAAGAAATGCATTATTGATGGACGAATTGTCAGGCACGTGCCGTATTCTCCAAATCACATGAGCAAAATTTATTTTGTCTCTAATTCTAAAGAAATGTAAAACATTAAGCGCACGAGCATTGGTGAAAACTATATGCTGCTTTGCACCAATTTGATAATGAATTTTAAGTACTTGCGCGTTTGCACCTCCGAAACGGCATCTTTTTCCCAAGCAATCGAAACAGTTGTCACTTCAAAACGACAGCTAAACGTTCACGACGGCCCTCCAAGACACCACTGGTATCGCTGAATATCTCGTTTCTTATGTTCCACGATTCATTGCGTGACTAACAAATTTTTTGTAACACTTTAAGAGGGCTTTACATAAAGCATGTGCTTCTTCAAAAATATCCGATAGCATATCTGTAGTTTAAAGATAGAAAAGACAGCAACGCAAGTGAATCCATGCTGATCAGCCGAGAACTTCAATTTCCTCGCAGTGCGTGGCCGCGGACTAAGAGTAGTAGGCTTACTTTTGCTCCAAATTATATCTTGACAAGCTCATTAAGATACGCTCCTGCGATTGATTATGCACACACCATCCTCACGGCCGCATTACATTCGCCAATTTGTCAGTTCAGACATCAGAAGAGGGTTATTTACGAAGCCTGATTTTTGCGCAAGCTCCACGAAGAAATCAACCCCAGTCCCTTCCCTTCTTTTCACATCTTCCATAATTACCACACTTAATGGATGACCAAACTACAGGCTCAACACTAGAGCACGGAGTTCATTCATAATTATGGAAGCACGATTCAAAACATGAAAAGCTTGATCATGTAGAGAACACAGTCATAAGTAGCCCGTGATACTATTTTACGCTGCGAATTCTCTCATAGAAACTGTAAGGAGTTTCGAATTAAGCTGCGATTCCATCGTTAAGAAATACCAATTCATGGGTAGCAAGACGCAATAAATCAACGCATACCAAAATTGGGCAGGCAGTATTTCCTAACATCATGTGCGAAATGCTGTAGTTTGTTAAAAAAAAACACATGTAATGGAGGCCGGGACCACCAACGGCTTAGCAGCTATATCGTATTCTTCCCCAATCCAGTCGGCAACGTTGCGCCAGTCAGGAAGGAGGTAATTAAAGGGCAATTTACCCTTTCAGAGGTACCTTAAGTTGTTGTGATAGATGGAAAATGAGGATCGAATTTTACTCACCTAAAATATTGCTTAATAGCATCATGAATGCTTGCAGAGCTTAGTGTTTGCTAATGTGAGTACAGAGCGTTGCACACATTCTTGTCCATTCACTTCCACTTGCTGATGTATGAATGTGGAATTCGCAGAAAGAGGAACCACTGCCAGTCAGGGATTGCTATACAAGCATTTACGATGTCAAGTGAACTGAGGTACTTGCAAAATGATTAAGCCAATTCAGGCGTACGTCCGTAATCCTAATGCATTAATACAAACAACGTCTTCTCTATACAGCGCATTTATTTTAGCGCCCCAATCTATCTTTTAACGTGGCAACTTGTAATGTACTCAGCACCTCCTCCATAGGGCAGTGAACTGCACTATCGTAGCAGCGAACATGTGCATGGGAATAAACGACCCATTGGCTGCTTTCTCAGTGCAAATCTAGTTGTCACGACACCGATTCCCTCCTCGCCCTTTTCTTGCCATGAGCGAGGCTGGTGTCTTTGTGATTCCGTCACTAGGTGGGAGCCACAGTAAGCGCTTCCGTCCTCCACCAACTTTACATGTACTTGATGTTCTGGATCTCGCAAATGGTCTCCGTGTCGATTCTGTAGCATTTGTCCCTCACCTGTGAGGACAGGCTGATTTGATTTGCTGCGCGCATTTTGGTCAGGGGTCAGAGTGGTAAATAGGTGTAGGATTTTTCAATGGTAAACAAATGCATTAGTATTTGTGTGCAATTTTTCGTTGGCATTAGAATTTGAAGCGTCTGAACTGTGGTAAGTCTATTGAAATGGGGATGGGCATTGTGTGGATAAGTAGCCGTTTTTCCAGCCCGCCGTACGAATCGCTTATTAAGACACGTTGTAGATAGTGGCTACTTCTTGCGTCACCTATCTTTTGCTAAATCTTCATAATCCCGTTTTTTGACAGACATTAATGCAAGATTACGGCTAAGTTACTACTCCGAATTGATGTTTTTCTTTAAGAACTGATTGCTACACAGTTTGCCTTAAGTTTTTATGCCAAATTAATAATTGGAGCTAAGGTTTATGAATTCCATAGTAGCAAACACGGGGTTCTGGGTGCTAGAAGCACATAATCTTTTAGCCATCATAAGTTCTTAGAGTCGAGATGCAACTTGGCCTCTTGAATTCATGCAAAAATATTTAGAGATGGATAAATAGGTGCGTTCGATCTGGATGCACTTGACGTCCATTTAACTATGGCCTCTATTAGCAAGAGTGGCATAAAAGCGACCCGCATCTTTCTCGCGTACACTGAGGAAGGCGGTTACTTATGATGGTCTGACATTTGCTTACTGTAAGTTGCATATTTATACGGATTGTTCCATGGTGGTTAGGTTTGACTGGCTCTTTTTTTCTATCCTTGATTTGGAGTGTATAATATTGCTTCAGTGCCTCATTGTGCTTGTAAAAGCGCACGAGTTAAGAATGTGAAGGAAGACAACGTTGGAGCAGGTGCTGGGGTGAAAAACGGTGCCTCAACACTAGCAGGCTGTTGAGGAGAGGAGGAGATTCAGATTCTTCAGGGTCACTTGCACCTTGTGGAAGACTTTCCCATCAATTATTGCCGGATCAATGAATTCGGCAATGGTAATGTTGGTGAGAAATCTCACCTCATCCCATGGAGGATACTAGAGTTCTGCTGTATTCTGGTTCTGACGTTGTCAATGTTCCCATTAATGCTTCTCTCGTGTCCGCTTCAAAGACGCACTACCTGTAAGGACCCTTTTAAAACATTAGCTTGGCGATGGTGATATTGGTTTACTAAAGGCATTACTGGCATAATCGAAAGCAACTAAACATAAGCAATCATACCGCGTTCTGAAGGCTATAAACGATTCGAAATCACTAAGTTTCCGCATTGTTAATAAAATTATTCTATGGCTTTGTGCGTGAAGTTCTTGTAGGAATTACTGCATGGAAGTGGGAGTTCCTCTTTGATTGCATCACCGTGATTGTGAGTGACAACCTCGCCTCCCAAGTTGGGTAGATCTAGCTACGTGTAATGGATCCATAAAATGAGCCCACTGTTGACGCAACCGGAGTAGAGGTTAGCGAGATCTCCACCGGTTTGGACTCCAACTGCATTGCGTTTTCAGATACGGAAGGTTAGGTGGAATCGTACAAATCGCGCTAGTGCTTTTGAAGTGGTCCTCTACGGTCTGGATTGTCTCGGCTCGCTGTTTACTCGGAAGCTTGCAATCTTGTCGCATTTCACATCACCTCTTCACCCTCCCCTTTCTTTCTGTCGAAGTGCTTAATTGGTCTTTTTTGATCATTTACTTTTTCTTGGAGAACCCTGATCTCAGGTACTGTGGAGGCTGAAACCTAACCATTTCATCTCATACGCCGGACCATGGCTGCATTCATTAACATTTCAAGCAGCCATCATGTCTTTCACCTCATCATATTTTCATGACAATTTCTAGCCATTGTTTCTTGCCTATGGATTCATCTACTTACCTATCCTGCTTACTTGCGTCTGTAACTGCCTTAAATACCTATAATATTCCTTTTCTTACACCTTTTTAGTGACTATTACTAAAACTGTGCCCTCTGGAAGTGACAATCTGGAAACGGCAGGTGAGGGGAGAGAAGAGGAAATCCCCTGCCCTAATGTTCACTTGAGTCATGTAGTCTTGCGTACCTTCTGTCTCCCTGTGTGTACATGTGTGTCGATTCAGTGCTTTTGCCCTTCCGGTGGTGAAATGAAGAGTTGAGAACCTAAGCGCTAGTTGTTGAGGTTGTCGATTTCGATTCTTGGGTTTGTGGTCATGTTTTACGGGTTCTGGTATTAATTGAAGCTTTTTGAATGCATTTAATGAGTTACTAAGAAAGTTGCTACTACTAATTAAGGTTGAGAATCAGGTTTGCAAACATCTGGCTATAGCATCGTCGCTTTTTTCGCCACGCAATCAGCATCCCGCTAGGGGTAAAAACGAGTAAAATGGCATGACTTGGTCTTACGCTTGTCAACTCCAACGGAGAATGGGGCTGTCAAGCTGGAACTAGGCTTGATTTTGTAGTGGTGGTGGTGGTGGTGGTTTCCATGGCAAAGAAACTTCTCTGTGAGAATTGCAGCTATCAAGACGAAGAATTCTGACGCTCAACACATGAGAAGACGTTCAGCTAAGCTATGAACAGGAAGGGACCATCGTGGAATAAGAGCATTAACGAAAGTCGACCTGCCATCAGATATTGTGAAGTAAAATTTGCAGACTGATTATTGAGTGCAAACGTTGACCTAATTATCTACGCGGACCGCTGCAGGGTAAAGACTATTAGAAAAGCTCTTGCATATCAGTAGAACCATGCCACTTTAGTGCAGAAGTAATGAAAACAAATGCGTTGAACATGTGTTGAGGATATTCTATTTTTAGTAGATTAGGGTTAGCTGGAACGTTGGTCTTTCCTCTATGGTTTTTATCGCGCAACTACAGCAATAACCGACTGAAATATGGGGAGTGCATTTTTAATGCTAATCAAAAGGGAGCGCACATGACTGCATTGAAATGAAACTTAACAGCAGCCAACGAAACAGAATGTCATGACATCACTTAAGCTTGCAATCAAAAAGCGAGGTCTGCCATGACAGTAGTTAGACTTATTGAATTCATAAATAGCCTGGCTAAAATCGCCTTGAAGATTGGCGAAATACTAACTGAAATGCGGTTACCTTGCAGTTGTGATTGTTTAACTTACAACACGTCGCCTAGTTGATTTAGACCCAAGGAAACAATGCTGCCTGCTCATATCGCCGCACTGCTGATGCAATCGTGTTTTCAAGTCGTTTGCTCCGAGGCGTATTAAAATTGATTAGTGGATCCCAGTCTGATGTCCTGATGCCATTATTTCTGGTTGGCGCGACCTATGGTATGGAAACATTGACCCGCGCTGATATGCACTGGAGAACATGTACACACTCAGTCTTGGTCTGATCCTGAACACGACCTCTTTTTGCCCAAATAAAACAAGCTTGACGCACGTGCTCAAATGTAGATGGAAAAACTACTAATAAGATTAGTCTGGTTGGCTACTCAATGGTGAGTTGATCTCAACTGTATTTAGACTTGTTTTAAACATTGGGGAAGGGATTCTTCCTNGCACTCCAAATGTACCTATCCAAGCTAACGTCAAATGTGGAAGTTATGCATCTCTGCTTGACCTCAGACTCAGCCCACCTGTCAGCTAACATCTGTGGGACTTTCATTCGGAGAACCGAGAACCGTTATCTCACATCTGCATTTGGTATGACGCCCGCTCCTATCACGCAGAGGGGGACTAACGATTAGACATCTGTGGGACAGATGTTACGTTTCATTTTCCATTTGAGAGAACGGAAGACAGCTGTGATTATCTAACAGTCGGCAATCAAACCCCAGTCATTGTGGCTAAAATTATTGAAGTTTCAATTACTTCGTCGCCATCTGCATTAAGACTTTGCTAGTTTAGTGATCCGGTGTTCAATAAAATCACGAAACCCATTTGACACTTAGCCAGTGTGCTGAGCAAAGTCGAGAACAGCTCTCACCTGTGGAGCTGGCCTTTCTCAACTGCCGAATGCCGGTCAAATCACTGCTGCATTACAGAGCACCACAGCTGACAGTTTAGTGCAATGGAATGATGAAAGTCGGAGGTTGTACCAAATTTTAGACTGGTGGCCCTTGTCAGCACTAGGCTAGCAAAATCAAAGAACGGAAGTCATTATGCCTGCCACTAGTTCATATGTTATTACCATTTTTGAGAGGGTGTTACCAACGGCGAACGAATTCATTGGCCTTAATCACCTCAAATTTTAATTTTACTTAGCTCAATATTCTTAGAGGCAAAATATGCATTTTNGAGAGGGTGGTAACAACGGCAAACGAATTCATTGGCCTTAATCACCCCAAATTTTAATTTTATTTAGCTCAATATTCTTAGAGGCAAAATATGCATTTTGGGTGATTTGCTCACAGGCAGCAGTCGCTTTTCTTCCTTCATGCTCGAGTCAATATAGTGGGCGACTTGTGATACCATGTCCGCCACTTGATACATTTAAAGTGGGACTTTTTAAAACCCTACACCATCTTGCACAGTCCAAATCCTCTGTTAGGTTATAGGCTCAAGCTTAGTATACGACTAACTGTGGTAAAAGGAACTTTGGTAACGACTTATTTAGTCGAACAATTCAAAAGACCGGTCTGGTATCATTATTTCGCCCGTCATTTTTCGTGGATACTCAAGTAACTACAAGCCAGCACTGATCAAAGTAAGACTAAAAAGGCTGTATTAAGTGGGTTTTCTTTTATTTTGACAAATGAGCACAAAGTGGACACGCAAATAACGAATGCTTGAAAATATGACACGGTCTCTTTGATATGATCGATGCACATATTTGGTCTCAAAGTAACTCCAATACTTCATCTCAGGAGATTGAGTTGATTGTATTGGGACCGCACATTGTGCTGACAATTCAGGAGGCGGGAGCATCATCATCAACGAAGATTGCTGCAAGAGCGGAAGGTTAACACGTTCCCATTTGTCCGATGATTTGGCTACAGCTTGCAAACAACTATGAACAGTGAGTGTAGTGACAGTGCTTTACCGCCCTGTGTGTCTACATGTGCTTTTGCATGATCGACCGATCAGTAAAGGTATGCTGACAGACAGGACAGATGACGAACCTTTCGCCCGTGTGTCTCCGCTCGTGGGCCACAAGAATCCACTTGCGAGAGAACGCCTTAGCACAAAAGTGACATTTCCACGAGCGTGAGTGACTTCGTTTATGCATTCGCAGAGAGGCAGAGCTATCGTATGTTTTCTCACACTCTGGACATTGCCAAATCCTTTGCTCTTCCTTGTTTACACCTTCATCGTTCACCTCACCAGGAATTGACGAAGAGGTAACTCTATTGTCGGCTGCGCTGCTCTCATCCGCCCTATTATCATTATTGCTTCCTGCGACTCTGCTGGTGGGAAACTTGAATGCATCAACAATGGATTCGGCAAGACTTGTGCTTGTGCTAGCATCTAGCATGTTAAAGAGAGTTTGTGAATGCAAGTGGGAACAGCAATAAGGGTAATTCGAGGTCATCGGACTAGTCCCTCCGGGTGGCCCTGGTGAAGAGGAGTAAGGAAGATAATGGGGCATTGTAGCACCAGAACAGATGGGTGGGTTACAAGACTGTGGAAGCGTCCCCATTCAAACGGTGGAGGAAGTGGGTGATGAGGTTAGGTGGCAGGAAGAAGATTGCGTGGTGCAATCTGACACCGGAACCTGCCCCTTGAATTCATGTCCACTTTGTAACAACCACGATGCATTGATTGCACTTACTGGGGAAGCAAAACAATTTGATGTTGCTGAAGGTGTTGTTGATGAGCCTGTAGAAGGCAATTCGAAGGAGGTGGAGTGGCTGGGATCACAATCATGTCTAGCCTCATCCTCAGCATTGGAACCGGGTGGCTGTGGAGACACTTGTGTAGTAGGTGACGATTTCAGTATTCCTTCTATAGAAAAGTCTGAAAGGATACCAAAAGGATTGTAGGATTGTAGGAAAGTATCTGACTCATGATGGTGCAGAGATCTTGACAAACCTGTTCTTGGCCATCACAATAGTAGCATAAATGTTGATGAAGTGCATGTGGGAATGCAACTTACCGAGTTTCATGGTTGATGAGTCCGAATGGTCGGATCTCATTGGTTTGAGCAGTTGTGATCCATTGGTCACTAGGACGCGATCCTGATTGGCTAAGTCCTAGAGGCGCTGAGCTTTGATGTGAATAAACTTTGAAGTGTCCTCATAATTGGAAAGATTCCGACTTTAGTTCGTTTGATGCTTTTGCTTGGGCATTCCAAATATACTTGCAGAATCAAGAATTCTTTATTTTAAAGGGATCAGAAAATATCATTCGCTCTCATTTGCACAGCTTCATAATCCTTGCACGCATTCACTGGGTTTGGTGGTTGCGTTCAAATCGCCGAATCAAGTAATACATTCCTTTATTTGTTTTTGCGATGGCAGATGTAGAGGAATATTTACTTTTAATGGCGTATTTGGTCGACTAGAAATCTTTGTCGTTACTTTTGACTTGCTCTTAATCACAAGACCTTGAGGAGTCTGTGGCATTAAAGTTGTACAAAATCACAGCCACGGTGAAATTGTCTACTGGCATAATGCCCTAAGCACCTGACAAATGTAACTGTTAGCTAAAAACCAGATGAACCATTGGCGGCATCATCGTCACTCCTAGCTTTAAACAGAATCCACTTATCCAATTAGCTGGTCGTTGGTAAAGCCTTTTGATGTATATGCCGTTATTGGTAAACACGAAAGTAAAATGGTCAGAGGTAGTGCCGATGAAATAAGAGGGAGAAGGGAGAGTGAAGATAAAAAGGCATAAGAGGTTAAATTGACGTTCGCAAAAGAGGTATATGGATTGTTTGGGATAGGTTTTGATCAGGTTTATGCTACAGCGCCTACGTCCTGTGCCTCTTTTGACAGTTTCATAGCTACTTCCACACCCGTCACTTGAATTTGGGCACAAAAGATAAAATATTAAACGTTTTAAGCGATTTCTGTCCAGGCGCTTTCGTGTTGTTAAAGTTTCTCTCAAAGTCCTTACAAATGCATTCCTAGGGTTTAAAAATTTACGCAACGTGTTTAATACTCGTCATTGGTTATGCGTTAGTGATTGCTTACATAAAGCCACACTTTTATAGAGGCGCATTTGTNCGTTATTGGTAATCACGAAAGTAAAATGGTCGGAGGTAGTGCCGATGAAATAAGAGGGAGAAGGGAGAGTGAAGATAAAAAGGCATAAGAGGTTAAATTGACGTTCGCAAAAGAGGTATATGGATTGTTTGGGATAGGTTTTGATCAGGTTTATGCTACAGCGCCTACGTCCTGTGCCTCTTTTGACAGTTTCATAGCTACTTCCACACCCGTCACTTGAATTTGGGCACAAAAGATAAAATATTAAACGTTTTAAGCGATTTCTGTCCAGGCGCTTTCGTGTTGTTAAAGTTTCTCTCAAAGTCCTTACAAATGCATTCCTAGGGTTTAAAAATTTACACAACGTGTTTAATACTCGTCATTGGTTATGCGTTAGTGATTGCTTACATAAAGGTACACTTTTGTAGAGGCGCATTTGTTGGCAGGAGCAACAATTGGCTACTGCCACATTAACCAAAGTCGTCGTAAGCAGCGCTGGGATGATCGAATAGGTGCTTGTCTCCTGGGATGATATTAGATTAAAATCTAGATAAGCGCTTTAATCGGTACTGAACTCTTCACATGAAGCTAGTGAATCTTTCGCCAGATGATAATTGTGCTAGTTTATTAAGCAAAGGCTACTATGAACGTTGAAGAAAGGAGGGGCAGAAATTAAAATGCATAGCGTATATCATTTGAAATGAATAATTCCGACACAGCGGTGTTAGCCAATTTAGCCGAACTCTTGGAGGTAAATATCTTTCAAGTCTTCATTGATGGTAGCCAATCAATTTTTGAGAGCGATTTGATTTCCAGTGAGTTTATTTATCCAACTCACATCACGTCACATTGCACCATGCTACTCTCGACAATACGATTCACGTGATGGTCTAGGTCCATGCCAATGCGAGCCTTCATATTAGTGCGCCGTTCAATCCTCTTGTGGTGGTCTATTGTGAAAGTCCATCTTGGTACCTCACGTACATGAATGATCATGCTGTACTCTCCATGCCACACTAGGCCGTGCTGCAAATTGATTGCTGTGCATTCTACTCCCACGGAAAGATTCCTCCGTTACGACACCTATGATCCATGTCAACTAGACTTCAGGATCAGAGGGAAGTGCTACAAGTAATAAAAGAAGGATCGCTCTTGTGGTTAGCTGCTAAATTTCCGGTGGTATTAATCGTGGTGATAGTGAAATGTAAAACATCACAAGTGGCAGTGTCAAGGTACAAATATTTGCGTGGTCAGTTTTTGTGCCTTCACATCCATCAGACTTCAGTTATCATCCCGTCACATGTGATGTACAAACTCTCAAGTCCATAACCGCAGTTTTCTTTTATCTTGATTTGATGTAGCACCTGTTTGGGTTAGCAGTATTGAGGGAACATACCTGCAACAATACTTCGTGCAGCGCAGAACCTCCACATCATTTTAATGCAGCGTTCTAGCTTTTCATATCATTTTCTTTCCCTGCAATTAATTCCAGGCTTAAAAATATTGCAAATATGGCCACTTAGTTTTTTAATGCAGCGTTCTAGCTTTTCATATCATTTTCTTTCCCTGCAATTAATTCCAGGCTTAAAAATGTTGCAAATATGGCCACTTAGTTCGTATCAGATTCATCAGGGCAACAATGGTGTCATGAGCACATTGATCTTCATTTTACTTAGGAAAAGAAGCTTAGCTTTTTAGTTTAATCATGATATTAGTTAGAGGTAATAAGTAAAGCACTGAAAGGCAATAGAAGCAGATCCACTTCACTCCAATTTATTCATCGTTAGGTCTACCTTTCCATTCTCTGATGGATGGAATAAGCAAGCATCTAACCATTTACAGCCAGCTTACCAGTGCCCACTCACAGGATTCTTATTTGAAAATTGGACGCTCATTTCAGCTCTCGATTTTCTGGTGTTGGTAATGTTCAGATCCTGCAACACTGCAACCACATCACAAGCTCCAGTCGGTAAGATGTTCGCAATCGACTTTATTTTATTGAGTTTGAGTACCTCAGTCGATTTGACAAATTTGTGCGACCTCATATCTTTGTGTAATTTGCGACGTGGGGATGCTAAGAATAATCAACATTTTGAAATTTGCGACATGGGGATGCTAAGAATAATCAACATTTGACATATTTACTTTGCACATAGTTGCAAAGAATACTCAAGGAACGCAATATCCATTTACATATCACTGACATTGCTAAACTTGTCGATTTGCTTGGCTGTGCACATAGGAGTCGGAACCAAAGTGGTTCGGAACTCGAGTGGAGCAACGAGTATGAGTGAGTGTTTTGCACACATTGGTCCTCTACGATGGTCTGGAGTCAAGTAAATCGAAGGAGTGTGTGTCGGTGGTGTCACAAGGGTTGTGTCTTGGTGCGCATATTCTATCAGTGATTAGGTACATATAGGTGAGGGCGGGAGGATTAAGGTGAGCGAGAGACAGAGGCTCAAATATTTCTAGAGGTGCGAACCGTAATATCTCCTACTCATATTAATAGCGCTCTTCAAGTGCCAAGTCGATTGCATTGCCAAACTAGGGCTCATTTGAGTCTTGCTTTGAATTTTTAATGTCTGGCGAGGTTAGAGAAAATGCTGGTACTGCGAGGCTGGCATTAGATTACCTAGACAAAATGGGTGTGAGCGACTTGTGTCTACCACAATTGAGCATTTACAGGTCCAAATTGACTTGGCGGCCTCTTGTGGCTACACGTCTTCCTGTAATTTGTCATCTTGGGAGTCAGTTGTTCACAAAGCCTCATTAGTTGTCATTGCGAAATGCTGACCTTAGAGTAATTATGGCAACTCTAACCTATCTTATGACCATGCATGGATGCTTTCGCTACCTCTTTTGCTTAACGCTCTGACTAACGACGTGTGTGCCATCTCAGGTACAGCAAGTGCTGCAGCCATGGATAATTGTGAAGCAGAGAATCTATGGATCAAGGCATGACGTCATTCTTGGCTGACTTCTGGGCACACTACGATCCGGCACGAGTTCTTTACAAGAGGATGTGGCGTCTGCTGCACTCATGGTGTATTACTTGAGTCAAGAAGACTAACAGTTGTTTTGACTCTGTTGTGGGGGAATAACTAGCCTTTTCTGACTTCCTGACGAATTCTTTTAAGGGCAAAGGAGTCAATTAGGACTTCTGAATGTCATGTCTGGTGTAATCAAATAAAGGTTTGAACGAAAAGCGTTGGCGAAGCCTTTTTGTGAAGAAACATGAAAATAGGTGGTCAGAGTCGAAGTAGCGGAAGGTTTATCCGGCCATCTTCAGGCGAACGGCCTTGGTCAAGGATCATGCTTCATTAGGGTAGTGCGCGTGAGCAACTGTGTTTACTTATTTGTCAGCAGCTCTTGAAGTCGCACTAGCAATAACGCGGTGCGACTACTTAACTTGGTACTTGGTAGCATCTGGTGGTGAGGAACTCAGTCACCTCTTCAAACTGCTGAAGAATGCTCAAGTTTTGAAGGTGGAAGCGATGAGATTCACATTGCGTGGCACTTATGCATGCGTGCCTGTGTGTACTGCTTCAAAATGAGCCTGAATATGGCAATGGTGCCATGATGTTTGGCGATGAGATCAGGGACTAGACTTGGGGATACACTAGCAAGTGGTCAACTTTCTGGTCAATGTCGAAGCGTCTTTGTCCTCGATCCACGATCGTACTGGTGGCTAGGTGGGCACCAGTGGGCAGAAATGGTCTCATTATCACATTTTGACAGACGTTAATTGATAACTTTTTTTTGTCCTAAAGGAGTATTACGTCCCACAATTAATGCCAAAGAGTAGAGGGTCCTCTTTTCTATGTCAAGAGCAATGGTGCGCAACACATACTATGGTGTGATAAGTGATATCTCTGTATGCGAGGTATAATGAGGGATCTAAACAATTTGAACACTTTCAAGATGAATTTTATGCTTCCTATGGTTCTTAAGTAGGGACAGTTGACCTTTGTAGGCAGTGGTGAGAGACTGGTCAAATAAAAAGTGGTAAAGAAAGTGATTTGCTTCGCCTGAGAGTAATCTCGAGTGCTTAGCAAGTCATCATGTCATCCTCTTTATCTACTCTAGGAAGGGTACCTAATCATCGGGCTGTGCGACCATTTCTCTCCTTAACGACAACTCCGCAGACGAAAAATTTTTCTCCTCTATATTAGCACAGGCCATCCAATCCAGTCCTCGCTTAGCTCTTGCTTTCTGGTCAGTGCAGTGTCGTTTATTTAGTGTAGCCGATTTGCCCTTATGACGTAGACCTTCTAATTAACGATGACTACACCTCTGAGGCGACGATCAATCGATTTGTTTCTTATGCTTGATATATTATCTTAGTCACTCGTAATCTGGAGTTGTGAAATTAAATTAACCTAAATGGGCCGTACAGGTTTTTGCTCCTTTCATAAATTTACCACCTTATGCTTTGACAGTGGCTGTCAGTGTTGGAATTGTGTGTGGCGGACTAAAGGGCAGACATTAAGCAAGGACGCATTAGGTGCTGAAGGCCAAATGGTCAAGAATGGGGTCTGTCTGTTCGACGCAGCATGACCTGAACAGAATGCGTAGACTAAAATCATATTCATTGCCAGTCAATTTTGAAGAACCACTGCAATGATAAGTGTCCATCTCATACGACAACCCGTCTCGCATTCTACACCTAGGCTGAAGGAAAATGTGAGAGAGGAGCACTTCTTTTCATCATTCGCAGCCTCTGTATACCTCCAAGCCTTATAGGTTTAGGCATTAACTTTCGCCCTCTTTACTACGAGCACTCTAAAATCACGTCGAAGCGTGCTAAATGCTGCAGACAGAACAGGTGCATGTAAAGTCGGCATTAGACGACGGGTGTACTTAAGATCAAACTTGACTGCCTTCTTTGAGAGCCCAGGCCACCTATACTGGCCGTTTCCTTCTCAAGCTAAAGATAAAGACCAGCAACTTTCCTTCCTCTTGCGGTTATTTACCCAGTATTTGCCACAGGTGTAAAATTTACCATTTTTATCCAAAGTAAAGGCAATATCAGGGTTGTCATTGTTCCCCACCTGAAAGACGATCACACCCCCATCTTTCTTATAAACGCATTTTAATTAAACATAATGTTCATTCTCGGTATCAACGGAAATATTTCGAAGCCTAAGTCAGGCACTTCAATATAAACTCTGTGCATTACGTCTCTGAATGTGTGGATTTTGTCTTAACCACCAATACGGCTTCTTAAAATAAGCATTCGCCTCGCCTATTCTTATAAAAAATGTATGATGCACTCACTTTATTCAGGCTGTAGTCTAAATCAAATGTTCTCTAAATTTCCGTGGGAAATGACACAATTTTCTTAGCATTGTAGCCTATCATGTCATTATCCGTTGCTTCCTTGAAGTGACGCAATGGACGGAAAATAGTCTACTGCAGGCCGGAACAGACACGGCATTGTTATACACAAAGTTATTCGGTAAGTAGAAGCTAAATGGCAGCATCAAAGATTGAAAACCCAGTGTACCATAACTGAGCGAATGAAAGAGCTAACCCACCGTCGGTAAGCAAAGGACGATAGGCACCAGCACAGACAAATCTGAAACAAATGGTACATAAAAGGACGCCAACCGAGGCTAGAAGATGAGGGGCAGCATACATTAAGTAAGTACAACGAAGACCTTTCTGCAGCAGAAGGAAAGCATTTTAAGCTTGCGCATTAAATTTTAGCACTTTCGATGCATTAACTTTCGCCCTCTTTACTACGAGCACTCTAAAATCACGTCGAAGCGTGCTAAATGCTGCAGACAGAACAGGTGCATGTAAAGTCGGCATTAGACGACGGGTGTACTTAAGATCAAACTTGACTGCCTTCTTTGAGAGCCCAGGCCACCTATACTGGCCGTTTCCTTCTCAAGCTAAAGATAAAGACCAGCAACTTTCCTTCCTCTTGCGGTTATTTACCCAGTATTTGCCACAGGTGTAAAATTTACCATTTTTATCCAAAGTAAAGGCAATATCAGGGTTGTCATTGTTCCCCACCTGAAAGACGATCACACCCCCATCTTTCTTATAAACGCATTTTAATTAAACATAATGTTCATTCTCGGTATCAACGGAAATATTTCGAAGCCTAAGTCAGGCACTTCAATATAAACTCTGTGCATTACGTCTCTGAATGTGTGGATTTTGTCTTAACCACCAATACGGCTTCTTAAAATAAGCATTCGCCTCGCCTATTCTTAAAAAAAATGTATGATGCACTCACTTTATTCAGGCTGTAGTCTAAATCAAATGTTCTCTAAATTTCCGTGGGAAATGACACAATTTTCTTAGCATTGTAGCCTATCATGTCATTATCCGTTGCTTCCTTGAAGTGACGCAATGGACGGAAAATAGTCTACTGCAGGCCGGAACAGACACGGCATTGTTATACACAAAGTTATTCGGTAAGTAGAAGCTAAATGGCAGCATCAAAGATTGAAAACCCAGTGTACCATAACTGAGCGAATGAAAGAGCTAACCCACCGTCGGTAAGCAAAGGACGATAGGCACCAGCACAGACAAATCTGAAACAAATGGTACATAAAAGGACGCCAACCGAGGCTAGAAGATGAGGGGCAGCATACATTAAGTAAGTACAACGAAGACCTTTCTGCAGCAGAAGGAAAGCATTTTAAGCTTGCGCATTAAATTTTAGCACTTTCGAAGCGGCAGAGCATCCGAGTACATAAGAAGCAAGGTAAAATTCAACGGAGAAAACTTCATTGTTTATACCTGATCCAATGCATTTTGTATTGTAAGACCAAACTAACTCAGGCCATTGTTGCGTCTCCACACACAGACTGTAAAAGTAGTCCATCAGTGTAGATCTTTCATTCGGGCAAAGAACCCACCCCAAAATGGAACAAATATCTCCCCAAACCACTACATAGAATTCCCAACGAAAAAATTTCACGCATTACCTTGAAAATTAAAGACCGTAGTCCAAAACAAGAAGTGCGAGAAAACTTACAATCATGACAGATAAACCTATGGAATAGAAGGCAAGAATAGGACCGATGGCAGCACCTGCAAGAAATGCACACGAATCGTCCCAATTCTACAAAGGATAAAGTCCATAGAGCAGTGCCTCAGGGCAAAATAAAGGGCCTTTGAACTAGGAAGGTCAAATCAGTAGGAATCATATAATGAGGCACATAAAAGTGCGTTTACGGTATCTAAAGTGTTGGAAACAGACCGGACAAACCACTGCCATGGTATGTTGCGACGAAATGAGGCAGCAGAAGTGATGACATGGTCGCGATGAAGAGCCTTGATCGCTGACATGCGTTCCCGCTATAAGTAAAGTACACTCATCCAGGCAGATCTGGCTTCAAATTCCGAACTTGGCGGTGATGCGATGACCTTAGACTCTTATAAATATACGCTTTGCTAGTTTGTACGAGCACCCTTTGGATAAAGCAGAGAAGCGTACAATAAACTACTAACTTCACCCACCAGAACCTGGGGAGTAGCATGTCGCAGCTGATTGAGGTGATTACGCATTGACATGCTCGAAACTGTGCAGAAACTGCCTGTTGGATAAGAGATGATTTTGTTTGATTTTGTTCGTCAAACTCGGGTTGTTAATGAGAGTAAGGCAACTGAAGACCTCTTACATGTTATACAGCGTCAAATGATAAGATTTGATAAAACCCGTCAAAATGCCTTTGGAGCATTCACTTATGGGGCAAAACACGTTGCCTGTATATATTGCCTGCTGACGTGGAAATTTGTAGTTGTAACAATGCCTTTGTGTACTAATGGATCACTGTTAGCGACACGTAAGACGCTTTTTTTCCACAAGTTGTCTTCAAGGTCCGCATCATTTATGCGCTGTAGAAATCGCATTGCTTGAATTTCTTCAATGCTTAATTTGGTAGAATTCGTAAAGCATGCTTGGCAAACGACATTATTTGTAACGTTTAGGAGAGCAGTTATTTTCGTTGTGGAAAACAAAAGATGGGAGGAATGCAATGTGGCAATCTGCCCAACTTCATATCCCACCACTATAGAGCTAAAATTGATCGATATTGGGCCAAGGTTTGTTAAATTCTTTCACAGATGTTAGAGAAAAGTTCTCTGTAAAGCAGTAAGCTTTATTTGTAGCCGAAGATAAAGTAAAGATGATTTGCTAGGAGGCAGGAAGCAATTTGAG
Organism: Taenia saginata; assembly: GCA_001693075.2. Lineage (NCBI taxonomy): Eukaryota > Metazoa > Platyhelminthes > Cestoda > Cyclophyllidea > Taeniidae > Taenia > Taenia saginata. Next base: position 59,649 of record LWMK02000245.1, on the reverse strand, counting down.
GCAGACGTAGGAGAGCGCTGCACCCTTTCTCCACATTTTTGTCCCAATCTCCGGTGCTTGGATGTGGCAGTGCTGCAAAACAAGACTTCTTATGGTTAGTAGTTGTTGACTTCCTTCTGTGTGTGTCTGAGGCAATCTACATGCAAAGCTATGCTTCTTTCCACTCTACCTCGGTGTAGTGGGCATTTGTAAGGCAGGTCTTCTGCGAAGCATTAAGTCTTCTTTGATTCCAAAAGATGTGATGAGTAAAAGTGGAGGGCTATCATCGCTGCACAACAGTAGTTCGAGCCCCGTGGCTGTGCATTAAGCACGTTGGATGATTTTCTTCACGGTATGCATATAGCATTTCAGCTGTGAAACAATCTTGATTCGATAGATTTTGTAAGGTAGTTTTACAGAAAATTTTGAGGATTTGCTGCCTTATTGGCCGACATCGTTTCATAGCATGAGATATTTTCTGCCGCGCTATTTCCTCAACTTATTGTTCATCTATATACGGTAAATATTTTCGGTCCTGTTTCTTTATTTCTGGTTTGCTTTGGTGCCCACTTATGCGACCTTTCCTCATAAACAATGGTTATTTACTGTAACCAGCGGTTCACTTGCCAACATCTGCAATTTGTTAACAGCGGGAGTGGTAAACAGAAGCTGGCTAGCACTGACCTTACCACCGTCAGTAATTTTTCAAGACGCCAAGTGGCAGCCCAGTTTTGTTTCTCTACAAAGCATAGCTGCGATTCAGCCAAGTTATTAGAGTTCTCCTACCGGTCCCAATCTTCTAAGTAATATCCCTTCCATGATAGAGGATTTAGTATTGCAATAGTGGGTGCTGGATCATCAGACTCTGCCCTTAGCATTCGCTTAAGTTTTTATTCGCAAATGATATTGTTTTTTTCAAAACAACTCACCTCCACTTAAGCCACTTAAGTAGCACTACCTCTAGAGACGTGGTGCAGTAGTAAAGGTGATGAAGGTAAAGGTAAGCTGCTCTGCAGCAGTGGTTCCCATGCTAAAATATCCGCTGACTACACATCAAATTCAGCCTAACACATGGCGCTTATGTGAATGGTTTTCCGAAATTTTGATACGAAGTGACTATGATTGAAAGCACAAAGCTAGAACTAAAGACTTCAATTAATTCTTAACAGAGTGTGCAGCATTAGGCAATGTATCAAACACCACTTTTGCAAGTAGACTTTACAGCCTTCCTGACACATACGCACATTTCCATTGATATTTTCCATATTCTTTCTGCATAGATGCGGTGAAAATGTGCTTAATCAGCGTTTAGTTTCCTTATCCATAACCTACATTCGGGAAGGAAGTTAATTCATCACGACCATATCAGACCCTCATTTTATGCGGTTCTCAGGCAAACAAGAAAGGCGTGTATTTTAAAAGGGTCTAAGGTCGTTGCATCGCCTCCCGACACGAGGCTTGAAGCCATATCTACCTATTTGAGTGTACTTCACTCATAGCGGGAACGCATTCCAGCGATCAAGACCCTTCGATTTGGGAAGGAAGTCAATTCATCACAACCATGTCAGACATTCATTTCGTTGCAGCACACCTCTCACACTGATAAAATGCAAGTTGCAAATCAATTAGTCGGATTATAGGCTAGGCTGCATGCTCGCTAAATTTACGTGGGGAAATAGAGCACCTCCCTCGGCATTGCGCCATACGATGTCAACCTCCGCCGCTTCCGTGATTTGACGTGATAAAAAGCAAATAGTCCGCTGCAGGCTGGGACAGAGACGGCATTGTTGCATGCAAAGATATCCAGGGATTAGGACCTGACAGGCGACATCAAGGATTAAACTTCAAGACTTCATTGTGACCTTGCCACCAATCCTACTCCCTCATTTCGTCGCAGCATATTATGGCAGTGGTTTATGCGGTCCGCTTCCGACACTTCAGGTACCATAGTCAAATTCAGACCCATTATGAATTGCTGCACATAGGCAGACACTTTTACATACCTTATTTTCTGATCCTTACTCACTTGGCCCTTCAGATCTGAAGGTTCTTTACCTTGACCTACTCAATTGTTGCATTACCTTTCTTTCTTTGCAGAAATGGGACAATTCGTATGCATTTCTTGCAGGTGCTGCTTTCAGTTCTTTTGTTACCTACTATTCCACAGGCTCATCTTTCAAGATGGGGGAATTTCTTAATTTTTTTTTGTATTACAACCCTTAATTTTCAAGGCAACGCGTAAAACTCTGCCTAGTTGGAGATGCTAGGTAGTGATTCGGATAGTATGTTAACTTGTGTGAAGGGTGCATATTTAATTAGGCCTCTTCAAAAAGGAACGATATTTGTTTTATTTTGGGGCGGCCACCTTGCCTGAATGGAGGACTGACACTGATGGAATACTTGTTTATTCTGTGTGTGGGGTCGTAACAACTGCGTGATTTGGTCTAGTCTTACGATGCAAACTGCATTAGATCAAGCAGAAACAATGGAATCTTCTCGTTGGAATTTCACTTTGCTTCCTATACATCCGGGTTCTTTCCAGCCTCAACAGTACTAGAATNAGTGCTAGAACTTGGTGCTCAAACTCAATCTGCGTTGTATTTACATACGACATGCTGTCTCGCCTCTTTGAGTGCCTTTCGGGTCCTGATTCCTTCATAATTTGGTTTGAAACAACGCCCTTCTGATCTAGCTTGCGGTGGACGGAGGGTGACATGATAGGATGCAATGCTGAGAAAATGTTTGTTTTCCCACGCAAATGTGGTGCGCACATAGCTCAGTCTATGATCTAAGTAAATTAATTGCAACTTATATAACTGTGAGAGCATAAGGTATGTCGACGTGAAAACAGAGACGTAAAGCACAGGGCTTATACCAGATGAATGTCTGGCCCACATTTTAAGGTAACTTTCATTGATACTGAGTAAATCGTTATTTGTAAATGAAGAGTTTTGTGCAAAAGATAGGAATGCTGCTTTTCCTTCGGGTGTATATGCCATACCTTCCACCTTTGAGAAAGACTTAGTGAAACTAACCGCAAGGGGAAGGAAATTTGTCAGCCCTTATCATTAACTTGAGAAGAAAACAGCCAGTGCTCGTGGCCTGCGTTCGCAAAGAAGGCAGTCAAGTGCATCTTCTATCCAATATCAACTTCACATGCATCTCTTCTGTCTGCAGCATTTACCATGCGCTTACACGCTTTTTGAGTGCTTGTAATGAAGAGGTCCACGAATGATGAGGAGAAGTGCTTCTCTTTCACTTTTCTCTTAGTTGGGTTGTAGCATGCAGAAATTGTTGGTGGTTTTTCAACTTTGGCTGACTGTGATTAAGATTTCACCCTACGTTCGCTGTTTAGGTCACAATGCATCAAGCAGACAGGCCTCATTCGTACTTCCCTGGCCTTGAGCATTTAAAGTGTTCTTTTATCCGTTATGTACAAGTCCAACGCTGACAGACACTGTCAACGTTAATGTTACATGGAGAGTATTCACGTGTGAGTTAAATTTGGAAGGTGACCAACTTATGAAAGGAAAACAAAATTATGCATTTCATTGAGTTTATTTAAATACATAATGCCGCATTGCAAATGGCTAGGACAATGTACCAAATACTACAAATAAAAATTATTTACTTGCCTTGAAATTCCTTTTGAATGATGTTGAGGCTGATTAAGCTTTACCATTGCAGAGAGGTGCAGATTCCACTTCCTCCCAATTACTTTAGGACTAATTAGAAGGACGACTTTGTAAGGGCAAATACACTACAATAATTACACTACATATTACACTGACTATGCTTGCAACACAGTCTAATCTGGAATTAAGAGCTGAGCAAGGACTGCATTTAATGACCTATTTTAATATAGAGGAGAAAATACATTTGCCTACAGCGCTGCTAGAAAGGAAGCAGATGAATGTACAACCCGATGACCAATTACCCTTCCATATGTTAGATGGATGGGACGACATGATGACTTGTTAGGCACTCGAGACTACTCTCAGACAAAGTTGTTCACATTCTTTCCTGTTTTTTCTTGGCCAGTCCAAAAGACTCCTTAGGGGATGCACCCAATACTATTTTTCATATCAAATAAAACTAACGTCGGTGGGCAAGTCTACGAGGCGATCCTTCAACATCCGGAAGTAATGGGGCCAAATCCCAAAGGTCAACTCTCCTTACTTAACCGCCACCAAAGATTGACCTTAAAAGTACACCCTGTTGCTCAGTTCAAATGATTGTCAATCCCTCACAATGCATAGCACTAATTATAATCAACGGTATGTTTTACTCACCGTTTTTCTTGCTAAAAAAGGGCCTTATAGTCATTTGTCATCAAAAATGGGATGTGGTTCCACTACGCCATGACCCCTTAACATTACAGTCAGTGCTTTTCGTTGTCGAACCTAATCCGAGTATCATTTAAAGCTATGAAAAAGGAGCCAACTTGGTTTGCAGGGTGAATGTGTTCCAATCATGCTCTTATATTCCTTTTAACTAGCATATTAGTGGAGCATCAAAGGCCAGGAATAATAAAGAATCATTATGGTGATGAATGGGTGCCTTTTACTGCAGGCATACAAGTAAGTTAATACAATTGACAGGGTTTCGCCTGTTTCAATGCGTTCGAATATTGCGTCTGAAATCCATGATGCTGCCGAAAATGCGGGTCTCAATTAACTTGGATGCATTGCTATAAGATAACTATTCTTCACTAACGCGATTACTTTATCTAGGGAATGAAACCGACCCCATGACATGATCAAGTCCTGTGAATCCCTAAGTGCTGGTAACTTTCAATGCAATCACTTGGTAGCTGGGTTATACCAAATAAGTTTAATTTTTAACGAATTTGTATTAATAAGTAAACATTGAGGCTCTTATGAAAGCATTTTTCTTCCTTGCAGGACAAGCGTTTGGACTTTTGGAAATAAAATCACCATAGATAGCACCATAGTGGCTATTTTAACTCCAAAACATCACATCACACCCATTTTGATGAGTCGCGATCAACTAACCTGCTTTTAACATAAGCAGGCTCAACCGTTGGCATCGTGATCTGAAAAGGAGATCACGCCACCCAGACGTGACTTCGAACTTTCCGAACATAGGAAATCACCCTCACTAACCTACAAGGACATGCTAAGGCATAAATAATTTTATGGTCCAATCATGTTACATTGGTTAAGAGGGCGAAAGGACTGGTATTGTGCAAGAAGGAGGAAGCATATGTAGTGAGTTGGGTCCAATTTAACTGCGATTTTGCCATTCAAACGGTCTAAAGATTTCTCAATCTACTGTAATCTCATCTTTCCAGACATGTTAGATATTGCTGACATCCAAGCCACAAGCATGCTCTGTTAGCGTTTTCTACAGATGCACTGTATTTTCCCGTTTTTACAGGTGAGGGGCTCGAAACGTCTAGGACAGTGGCTGAAGCCTCATTTTTGAATCAGCACGATTATTTCATGTTCAGTCTCCTGCTGTAATAGAATCACGAAGACTGCAACGCGAGATCGCTCGCAATCCTCTGACAGCTCCGCCTCCATCTACTCCAGTTATGTACTCAACGCTGACGTAGACCTCCGCGTTTACGATTGCGCCCCCCACTGCGCGTCTATGGTGTAGGTCACTTCCGATGGCGTACTTTATCCGCAAACCTGCTGCCCTGTTTGCAGTTTCTGCTCTGGGTAGAGCAGGTCCAAAACGCCACCTATGTGCGGTCTATTAAAACTGGCATCGGAGCGATTATGACCCTTTCCGCACCCGAATGTGAGGACACTACAGATGGTGATTCTACTACCACCGCTGGTGTCCCGACGCCGAACTTCTTCAATGTGGTATCGGGAGCCCAGATACTGGATGTGGTGGAGTTAAGTGGGCTCTGTGGGTGATGAGGCTTGGTGCAGAAGAGAGTGAGATGGAATTGCAGGACTCCTCATGTCAACTAAGTCTAAGATTGCTGAAGGACCTTACCGGATGGTTATTACTTTGATGGGGCCCTATAGCGTTCTTTGCCATTTCTATTCGCCCTAGAATCCGGTGAGGTGTACGAAGGACCACCTTCGTTATTAATGGCTTTTGTGGCAGTGATCCTCATTTACTGGGATCTCGAAATGCCGGGAACGCTATCTAAATTTTGAGCATATGGCACCATAATCTGCATCGTGCTCCTGTTCATACAAACTAACAAATGATTTTGTGGAATTTCTAGCCATCAAATCAGTTGTCTAAGCTTCCCATTAGTCAACGAAATTTCTTTCGAGCAGCAGTCATTGTAATTTCACGTCGTATTTGCAATGTGGACTGTATTGCTGGACATTACCGATTGCAATTTGTATACGATATGCAAACTATCCTTTTCATGTTGACGTCTTCAAGTCCAAAAATATTTAGCCTTATTTATGCATGAGGCGTTAACAAATCGCAGGAATCAGATGGCCAGAGTAGTTGGTGGAATTTTTGGTGGGGCGTTTTGCACTTACTTGTCACTTGCTAGGCTTGTAGAACACGTGTCAGTGTTGATATTGTAGCTCTACTGTCCCTTTGGATCGGAATTTTGATGCTCGTTGGCTAAAATCGATGTCATTTGAACTTTTCATCTTTGTATATAGAGCTAGCCTCGTTGCTAAGGCCAAAACAGAGGGCTTCTGTTTGTCAAGCTCATGTCCAGTGTAGTCGATGCTAAAATGCATTGCATAACCGAATGCTTCAAACCGTCGGGTTATAGCGATGTTAGGTCACTCAAAAAACATCACATTTAAGACGACATTCTGGTTTGCATTGCATTCTAGTAGGTGTCTTTATACACTACAGCAGCCACCTTCAGCGACAGCCGCTGTGGATGCGCAGACGTCTTCATCGGCATTAGATTCTCCGCTGCAGGATTGCAAAGCAGCAGTGGCATTGCACGCAGAACTTTGTGGGTAATCTGTGTTGGCTAACGCGGAACTACAGGGTAAGTGAGCATGAATGTTGAATGAGCTGGAGGCAGCCTACCGCAAACATGCTGGCGTCATTTCTGCCACTCAGGGAGTCTCTTCGGTCGATGAGGTGAAGTTTTATGTTTGGGGCAGATTTAACGGGGCACTGGGCAACGTCGTAGAGGGAAACGTAAAGGTGACTGGGTTGCAGGTGCAGGCTGCCCTCATTTGTCTCTCTAAACTTTGTTCTTATCGGTCTCCCATCTACCTACTCATCATACGAAGTGCTCACCTCTCTCGTATTTGTCCATCTAGCTGTGCTTTAACGTTCTAATCTCTTCTTTCACCTATAATTTATTTGGACATTAATTACCAATTAAGATTTCTCCCAAGCAGCTTGCATTATGTGCACTCGGTAGCGCACCAATCATTTTGATTTATTCATAATAACGGATTTTCTTTTAAAGGTTCTAGCAGCAGTCTTGGATTTGTCTTAACTCATTTGCATGAACTCATTTGCGACAAAGGCTTATCAGTTCGTAGGCCCAGTATCCTCATTGGCCAAGCAAGAGGTTGAATTTTGGACTTGCTGATGGTTTCGTGACTAGAAGGCGGTTGCCATTCTTCTGGTCACCTATACCTCTAAGCTACCATTTCGTTCGTCCTATTTACACATTCTGTTTGCTAAAAAACAGAATCTAGCCTAGTGGCGAAGCTAAAAACCACTGAGAAGTCTTCTGATACTTCAGAGTAAGCTCGGAGATCCAATCAAGTTATGAGACTAGGATATGTGTGATTTTGGCAGAAAGAGTCAAAGATCAGTGACGAATTGTGCCCAGTGTACTCAGTCATTTTTCCACTTTTTGAGGGACTAACGAGTGGTGATGGAAGAGGTGATACAGAAGTACTCGACTCTTCCCAAAGTGATCGAGTCAAGGCTTGCAACCTGTAAAGTGGACCTATTTCCTTACTCGTTAGAACCCCTTTAAAGCTCCTCATTTGCGTCAATTTCTGCTTAAGAGAGATCGATCTTGCCCGGGACTACAAGTTCAATTAGAAGTGGTTCTACTTCTCCCCCCATCTCTGCCCCTCTTGTGCTGTTCTTTTGACCTCAGTATAACTTTCCTATCCTTTTATATTCTCTGAGCACTTTAGGCTCATAATTAGTGTGTGCTCAGCGCGTTTGATGGCAGAGAGATTTTCAATTTCAAGGTAGGCTCCCAAATTCGTTTCCCATTTTTTCTTCCCCTTCACTTACACATTATCCTGGATGTACAATTTATTAATTACTTCGTAGCATTTGTGTCCCATATTGCCTGAGTTAAAAGCAGCATCGGGGCTTACCAGTGATCGCTTAATAGTAATTAACGTTAACGAACTTTGCCCAGATCACCTTGTTTCTGCTCTAATTCTGTGGCAGAACTAATCAGCTAACTCTATACCAATCTCCTGAGACCACTGAATTGCCAAGCTCGATTTCTGTTTTGTAGTCGCCATTATTTTAAAGGTAAATTTCTCAATGCTGTCCGAGCATTTTCAAATTGCTGGCAAATGCTCAAGGCTGTTTAGGAGCAGGCAGCATTTCTCGCCAAATCTATGCCTTGATGTTTATTCAAATATTTCATTTCCTTTTGTTACTTCTCACCAGATTTTTTGCAATTATTTGTATTAAATCGTCTCGAAAGTGGGTATAGGAACTTTTTGATCTTAAGAAGGATAGTTACCCTTTTTAGCATTTGAACAGCAGTGAAGTGGGTCAACGCGGTAGTGCTAACGATTGGTGTCATGGGTCAGTACAACATCGGAGCTGTTCTGAACCTTTCCTTCAGCACTTCTCTTCTTCCGTGTTAGCTGGAGACTAGAGTTAGCACCTACTAGCCCATCCTTGTGGTCACTGTCGAGATCAACCTTGAGTCAGCTCGCATGAAGGCTACAGGGATGCGGGTGGCACCGTATACCCTCAGTTGTCGACTCATGGATACTTGGAATATCACAAATGCGGCTAGCATCAGCAATGCCATTACTGGCGATGGTAGCGGCGGGATAGACGAGACCATGTGGGGGAGGTTTGCAAGTTATTTGAGCGCTACTTCATCGTCATCGGTTTAAAATCGGAATTGATGGAGAGGGCAGAGTTGGTAGCGGATTAAATAAAGGGAAGAGGTTGGTTAGGAGCGATTGAACTAGTCTGTCTGGCGAGACGATAAACGCTTCATCGGGGCCCTTGCCCCTGTACCGTGATGTTTATGCAAATCACATTTTTTGAGAATGATCTTTTTTACTGATTTTAAAGTTACTACATTTCTCCTGAATATCAGTCCGCAGCAAGCACTTTTTGTTTTCTGCAAGAATATCCGTGCTTTGTTTCTTCATATCGTTGCTGCCTCACTCAAAATTCCCACTTTTTTCTACATTCCAATTTCTCCACAACACGTCATACTCATTATCGACACTACAATCACTCAACCACTTTCCAATTTCATTCTACAATAGAGAGCTTAATGTTGTGCTCCACCATTCCTGCCTTGCAACCCATTCGACTCCCACTCCATATTTTCACAGTTTGCTTTTATTTACTACATTCCCTTTGCTATCGCGTCACATCAGCATGGCATTATGATACTCTCAAGGTCATTGCAGTCCCCAGCATTGGGGGCAAAGGCTCATTACCATGAAGTAATAAAATGACAACACGAACTCATTCTTAAATAATTTGAACAAATTAGCCTGCATGTTGACTTCAAGACAACATCACCACGTACCCTCCACTTACATGTCTTCACTATATGAAACAATGCAACGCCATGTATTGGTTTTTGGAATATTTCGCCAATATCCTCACCCTTTGCGAGGACACGGAGGCAAATTTTTGAAGTCAAAACTTGTTTTAACAACACAAATTTTAAGATCCAGAAAGCAATCATCAATTTGATAGCTGGTGTTGCATCACCTAACTTTCGTTCTGGCAAGCATGTGATACGAGTCTAGACTTATGGAAAAAGCTTGAAGGTTCTTACTGATTTAACAGTTCTACCATCTATTTGCATCACAACGTGCATCAAACAACTTTACCATGTTTAAAGACCAATATCAACGAGTAGAGGGAGATTTCACAGTTCGCTCATTAAGGCAGTTGAGAGGTCAGTGGACTAAAGTTACACTGGGCAAGGGTGCGATACGAAGAACTACAGGCACACTAACGGACGTTATTAAAAGCCGCTCAACTGCATGACCTCCCGTAACAATCTCCGTCTCATCTGGCCATTCCCTTCATCATATTATTCAGCCCCCACTCAATTCTAGCTACTACATCTATTCAAAGGTACCGTGGGCCACTCTGCCATGTAGAAAGTATTACGACTGCACTCGAGCTGTATGCAGCCCTCTCTCCTTCCCAACTCATTGACTTACGTATCGCTGCAAAGTGTGCTTAGAGGCATCTCGCCCTCTTTACCTAAACACAACCGTACCACTTCACACCCACTTACCCACCCAGTCACATGCAATTTACACCTTCTCAAGGCCAAGTAGAAGCAACTCACTTTTCTAACAATTCACAACACTCTTAACGGTGGGATTGGAGCACTAAATTGGGACTGTACTTAAAAGCGCACTCATTAATTGGGCCAACAAACTGCGGCCCGACAGAATAAAGCCCTTTCTCATGCCTGCTAAAGCAAAATATTCCGCAGCTGTCACATGGTCATGTAAATGGACTTCGGCTCTTTTATGAAAGATCTGCATTACCAATTCATACATGTCTGCCATTCCACTGATTTTCAAACGTCGGTTCGCCACCATCGTGATTTCGTCGTATCCGAAAAGGAGAAAAAAGGAAAAGTTGGGCAGTGAACACCCACTACAATGCAAAGCAAAACAAACGCAAATGTAAGTAGCAAAAAGCACCTTAAAAAGCAAACACCTAAGACCGCTGCAAGGCGTAGACTGCGTAGGGGTGCAAACATTTCTAAGCAAAGATTTACACGTCTTTCAGCAACCATTCCTTTGCTTGCGGGTCTACCTCAAACACCAACTCAAATCAAAATTAAACACACGGCGCCACCACTGTTTTCCAAAGCACTCTCCACATGAACTTTACGCAGCACTAGTGTTCAAAGCCAATTTATCAGGAATATCGAAACACAGTACAACTGAGTGAGTGTTGATGACAATTTCTGAAATCCCAATCCTACCCTCTCTTGTCTTCGCCTTATTTCCATGACAAGTAAATCCAACTCTGGCAATTTCCCTTTGCAAACCTATAAATATGCCTCCAAAATAAAATTTTCAAAACGGTTTTTAGAGGTGCGATGAGAAGACCTACCACTGGAATAGGAAGTACACCTTCGAAGGTGGCACTAGCATTGACAACAGCAGAAACAGCGACAGCAGGAGCATAGCATCTCCCATGAAATAAATACTGCCACCCCACCTAACCTAATCAGCATCATCTCCATTGTAACACGACTGATCCTCCAGCAGGAGACGAAGACGGCTTCCACAGGGTGATGGTCGAAATGCGGGTTGACTGCCATTCCTGCCTGTACGGCTNTTCGAAGGTGGCACTAGCATTGACAACAGCAGAAACAGCGACAGCAGGAGCATAGCATCTCCCATGAAATAAATACTGCCACCCCACCTAACCTAATCAGCATCATCTCCATTGTAACACGACTGATCCTCCAGCAGGAGACGAAGACGGCTTCCACAGGGTGATGGTCGAAATGCGGGTTGACTGCCATTCCTGCCTGTACGGCTCGTCATTGCAGTGGCGTCGCCTTCTGCCCATCATCTCCTTCAACGTTGACTTTCTTCCCTTCTAATGAAAAAGAAAGTGGTGTCAATCGAAAGTTCAAGGATCGATACGCAGTTCAGAGTGGACAAGCCTCAAAGAGATGCATAAATGAGTGTAATTAAGATTGATGTTCGAAGGAAGATGTAAATTGATAGCTGAGGAATTGATTGACGAGTAAACTAATACATGAGTTCAAGGAGGATGAACGATGAGTCCAGAATGAATGCACATTTAGATGGGCAGATCATGGAAGCCCGGGCGAAAATCAGACAAACTGAACCATGATTTGCTGGTCAAGGCTCATGATGGTCCAGTATCACTGCCTTCAGCAGAAGCAGCATTCGTATGATCGGAGTGAGGCAGCATCTCCACCAGTTTCTTAATCATTCCAGTCCTTGCCAAAATATGCTGTCTTACCTTATGCAGTCCTTCAATACGTCCTTTTACGAGCCTCTCGTTCTTCGCCACAATTCTCTACAGCCAGCTTCTTTCCCTCACTTAATCCTCTCCCAACTCCAACCTCTTCGCCAATCCCTATTTTGAACCGATGGAGATGAAGTAGAGCTCGAATCACTTGCGAACCTTCCCTCACATGGTCTCGTCTATCCCTCCACTGCCATCGCCAGCCACAGTGGTGTTGGTGACAGCTGCATTTGTGATCTTCCAAGCATCAATGAATCGACGACTGGGGGTGGCCAGTGCCACCTGCATCCCTGTAGCCTTCTTGCAAACCGACTCAAGGTTGACCTCAACAGTGACCACACGGACGGCCTAGAAGGTGCTAACTCCAGTCTCCAGCTAACACGGAAGAAGAGAAGACCTCAAGATAAGGATTCGTTACAGCTCCAATATTGTACTAGCTTATAACCCCAACATCAGCACTACCACGTTAATCCACCCAACTCCTGTCCAAATGCTGGAAAAGAGTGACTATCCATCCCAGGACCAAAAAGATTCCACATTACTTTCAAGACGAATTTGTACACATAATTAAAACAAATTGATGAGGGAGGGACAATAGGAAATGAAGCATTTGAGCACCGATTTGGCAGCTAATGCTGGTCGAATCTGAAATACCTTAGACATTTACCAGCGATTTAAAAGCTCAAACAGCGTTGAGAGGCTAATCTTTGAAGTAATTACGACTACACAAGGAAGGCTGGAATTAACAAACAGCTGATCTCAAGAGATCAAAAGTAGGATTATGTGTTTAGTTTTGTCAAACCGCGAAAATACAATACCAGGACCTTGAGTAACCCTCTAAAACTGAAGGAGAAACTAGGTGACCTTGACAAATTTTGCTAGGGGCAAGTACTACTAAGTGATCAATGGTATGCCTTAATGGCGTTCTTTTTCTCCAGAAACACGAGACACGGGTCCTGCAAAACAAGTTGCGGATGATCGATGCATGGCAATTTGCAAGTGGAAGGAGAGAAATGATAGAGAACGGATCTGGAGACCCGCCTTTCATTTAAGATTCCGCCTTCCGTTGGTCACGCTGAGCGCACACTAAATATGAGCCTCGAATGCCCGGGGAAGATGGAAAGATAAGTAATTTATACTGCAGGCAAGATAACAGCACAAGGGAGATGAAGATGAGGGAGGAAATCTAACCACTTCTCAGTGAGCTTTTAGTCGCAGGCAAGACCAGCCCTGCTTATACAGAAATTGACGCAGATTAGGGGCAAGAGGAAGGGATCCAAAGGGTAGAAAAAGGGGTCCACCTTACAGGCCAAAGGCTTTGAGCCGGCCACTCAGGGGAGAGTTGATTACTTCCACGTCACCCCTTCCATCACCATTTCGCCCGACCATCAGGAAGGCGGAAGTAAAGAATGGGTACACCGGACGCAATTCACCACTGATCTTTGACCCTTTCTGCCCAAAGCACACTCACCCTGGTCGCCTTACTCAAATGGGCCTTCCAGCTTGCCTAGAAGCCGCACAGGACTTTCCAGTGGTTCTTAGCTTCGCTGATAGGCTGGATTTAGTGATTTCAAAAGGCAAGGTGAGCGAAGAGGATGAACGTATTTGTAGTTCTAGAGGACTAGGGAATGGGATGAGGACTGATAAGTCTTAATCGCAAATGAGTTAACGACTAGTCCAAGACTTTCGTCAGAACCTTCGAAACAAAACCCGCCACATGAATCGGCCAGAAAGATCAGTGCCTTACCGAATACGCAAAAGGGCAACTGTTAGGGCGACGGATGAATCCGTAATTAACGCATAAATAAATAAAAAGCGAAGGGACAGTGAAGCACAGCTGGACGAATAAACACGGCATAGGTGAGCACTTCGTGTGATGAGTGGGAACATGGGAAACCGATAAGGAAAAAAGTTTAGAGAGGCAAGGGAGGGCAGCCTGCACCCGCGACCCAGTCACCTTCCCACCCACCTCTGCGGCATCTCTCAGCGCCTCGGTAAGGCTGTCCCAAACTCCGGATTGCATCCCATCCACCGCAGAGGCAGTCTGAATGCCAGCAATGGAGTCAGTGTATTACGCATAGCCATGTCTTGCAAACTCGGAGATAATTCCAAACACATCTTTCTCAGTAAAAACGAATAATTCGAAGCGCCATGCAAGCATCGAGAAAATCCATTTACACCAAATAGCTGAATAGGGAATAAATAAATTGGTGGCCAATCAGCCTTTGTAGAGATTCTTCAGAAGTGGCATATTTGACGCAGCATGCTCCACAATGGTCGATTAAAAAAGGCTTTTAAAAAAGCGATAGAGTAGAGAGCCCCAAACATTTATAATGCGTTCCAGAAGATCCATTCCAACCGTGGTAATTTCAGTCTACGCCAAAAAACCCAGCCCAGTGAGACTGAATCCATGCATTTCGGCAGCTAAACTACACGGCCTTCGCATTTCACCACCAAACCATTCCAAATGACGCAGATACGAGTCAGTATAGCCAGAGACAACAACCAGATTGCCGTACAAATCGATTCACTTTTTACCATCTCCCTTGTTGTGAAAAAACTCTGTCTCAAGGAATGCCCAATTCAGCTATTATTCTGGCAAAATGGTGTAAACTAAGCAATCTCATAAATTTTTCAAGAGGTGAATATGCATCCAATCCCCACTCCTGCAAAGCAAATTTATTCTCACCTGACTACGTTTCATCCTACAACTACTTCGTCTTCCACTCAGCAGTGTGTACTTTGCCGAACACTCCGTCGTTGGTCGAAGCAACCCACTTGGCGTCAGGGCATAGTGCTTTTCCTTGCTTCAGACGTGATGGCAAAGCATAGTCGCGATCTCATATCAAACGATTCGGTAAAGGTAATTTCAAATGCAAAGTATTAAGTCGCTTGGTGCGAGAGAGAGTTACAGCATCTTAAAATTGCAGGTGGACCTACTCTATGGGAAGGGACAGAAACGCCTACTGACGCAGTCCTCGGTTGCACGAAGCCTTTGTCAGATTGGCATCCAAGCACCTCCACCTAGGAGTCACTGAAGAGGAGCAGAAATGCGAAACCATATAGGTGACCGCGTTGACGAAATGTCGTTCTCCAACAAGAAAAANTGATGGCAAAGCATAGTCGCGATCTCATATCAAACGATTCGGTAAAGATAATTTCAAATGCAAAGTATTAAGTCGCTTGGTGCGAGAGAGAGTTACAGCATCTTAAAATTGCAGGTGGACCTACTCTATGGGAAGGGACAGAAACGCCTACTGACGCAGTCCTCGGTTGCACGAAGCCTTTGTCAGATTGGCATCCAAGCACCTCCACCTAGGAGTCACTGAAGAGGAGCAGAAATGCGAAACCATATAGGTGACCGCGTTGACGAAATGTCGTTCTCCAACAAGAAAAAGTAGCTGTGTGGGAAAAATTTACCGGCTCGTACTCATGCATGGTTATTCATGGAACCAGGTGAATGAGTTTGTCAGGCTTAGAACTTGAACAATCATTACCAAATGAGTAAGAAGAATAAGTACGAGGGGCAGTACACTCCCTAAATACGGTGTGACGGCCTCATGCAAGTAAGTACTAGTCATGAAAAACGGGACCTTATGCTGACTTCTAAGCACAGCACTTTCCTCAGACCAATCAATTAGGCCTTACTGTTTCACAGTTCTTCTTTAACGCCCTGTACAACACTTTCCATTGAGCACGTACATCCCAGCCATCGTTATCGTCCGGCCTTCCGCGAGTCAACAATCCACCAGTACTAATTGCGTCGACGGCTCATCATACATCACACACCATAAACGCACATACAGGGCGCAGTCCTTCAGATATGGAATGTTGCGGATCTGAAGGCTGTAAAAAGACCCGTGACCAGGCGCTTCCGGAAGAGGCAATAATGAAATGTTCATGCAATGAAACAACTTCATGGTCTGCCAATATCATGACATTCACGCGCCCAACACGACAGCTCTCTAAAAGCTGGTGCAGGAACGAACCAGCTGCTGCATCCGTTTTAGCCAATAAGCATCCGGATTCAAGTCGAGAGAAGCAGTGGAGTGTACCACGTCGACACTGACACATGCGCTTTACAAGCCCAACAAGTGACAAGTAAGAGCAACAAATCCCACCGAAAACTACACAAACTCATTTGACCATCCGATCCCCTGCGATTTGATATCGTGGACAAGTTACATTCGGTAATGCCCAGTAATACAGACCACATCGTAACTACGAAGCAAAAGTACAACGACTGCTGCTCAAAAGAAATTTTGTCGACAAACAAGAAGCCCAGACAACTGGTTCAATGGCAAGTAATCTCACCAAATCATCTTGTTAGGTTGTATGAACACGAGCACAATGCAGGTTATGGTGTCATGCACACAAATTTTGAGCAGCATTCCCAGCATTTCGAGATCCTAGCAAATAAGGGTCACCACCGCAAAAGCCACTTAGTTTGGAGACGGTCTTTCATGCACCTCACCGAATTCTAGAGCGCATGGCATTGGCGAGGGAAACTCTACAACCCAGTCAAGGCGAAAGCCAACTGATAAGAATCTTCAACAATCTTACGCTAAATTGATAGGGAAAAAAAACATTCATGTCAAAGTAAAACGATGGGTACTGGACAAAAAGATCGAAGCAAATTCAATATACATTTGCAATAGAAAGAGGGAACTTGCATTTTTAACAAAGTAAGAGTCTTGAACTCCTACCCCCTTCCCTTCTGCAAGACACCAACGAGGGGCAAGAACCACCCGTGCGCCAGGTTGCACCACACCTACAGCCAACTCGGCTTCGCAGTCCCCAGTATGTGGGCTCTCAAGGTCACACCGAAGAACCTCGCCACCAAATCAACAACCTCATCAACAGGCACCGAAACATCAGCTGTAGTACCCTCACTTTCAGGTGCAGTAAGGACAGCACGTTGGCCGATGGAGTTTACCATTGAAAAGGAGACATACTAGAGGCGCACAGCGAGGCACGCGACCATAAACACGGCGGTCTACGTAAGCGCTGAGTACGACCTTGTGGCAGATGGAGATGGGGCTGTCGGGGAAATCGCTGGCGATCTCGCCAAGACAGTCTTCATGATGGGATCTCAGCAGGAAACTGAACGTGGCATCATCATGCTGATTCAACGATAGGGAGTCAGACATTGCCTTTGACCCATCGAGCTCCTTGCCTGTAAAAACGTGAGAGTTACACTAGGGCAACAAACTGAAAGAGGCCGTTAGGGAGACAACTCCAATTTACCAAGAAACGACGAGCCAACCAGAATCCCAACCCACTAATGTCTTCAAAACAGCCACAAAACAATAGCAAAAATTAAACAACATGAGGAAGTCGACATCTGTACACAAACACTACACAGGCGTATTGCCAAACCCAAAACGTCAGTAGGTCCATCATTCACAGTTCTCTTTCGCATTGCTTGAAGGATGGGTGTAGAACTGCGTTAATGTTTCCTTTTTGAAGGGAACAAAGCCCAAATAACGGCAAGAGCAGGAATTTTTGGCGTAATCACAAAGACGGATTTTATCTCTACGCCAAGCACCCAGGCTAGCTAGAATGAATCTGTGGTAACAGCAAACGCAAACGCAGTCCCGTCGGACGTGCGGGTGGCCAACTATGTACATACTCCTGTGTTAAGGCAACAAAAGGATAAACAGACTTATTTACGAAAACACCAAATGACAAAGGGTTTAAGAAAATTGCCGCATACGAACCGCGTAATTCATGCACTAAGGCACAAAAATATGACAAAAAACCCATGGGCCACGATCTATTCTTACCTAAACATTGAACAGACTGATGCAAGAGCGAAACACGAACTCTTCACATTCGATGGTGCCACCATTTAAACCACCATTTAAACAGATACGTTCATGTCGAATTTAGGATTAAAATACCAGACACCGTAAAGAGCAGCAGTTAAAGGAGAACATTTTATGCGAACAGGGCTTTCGTATTCAAAATTGTCAGGATATTGAGGCTAACAAAGAAAGCTAAATGTGTGCAGTGGTCGGAAACAATGAGAACAACGTCCCAAATCAGACAATGCACATGTTATTTGCATTGCCGAAGTGTTCTTAATGCAGTGTGCATAAAATTGCATATTTGTCTTGTGTTTTCTTATTTAATAGGGTGAACTTGAATCCAACCGTGTAATGCATACCTGTGTGCATGCATTAAAAATTCAATATAAGGCTAAACTTGTAGCGGGATGGTCCCGTTCTTCCTCCTCGTCCCTTTTCACCTTGCTGGCAGAAGACCGAGCTCCTTTTCGACCACGTGAATCTTGTGCTCCCGCCTCTCACCTACAAAACGTATATAAACACCAACATTATTACACAGCCCCCTCCTTTTTTTGAGCACCGTCCCTGGTGCTGCTCTCGCCCATTGGTTNGTGTTCCCGCCTCTCACCTACAAAGCGCATATAAACACAAACATTATTACACAGCCCCCTCCTTTTTTTGAGCACCGTCCCCGGTGCCGCTCTCGCCTATTGGTTTAGTTATGCCCTCGGGGGTTTTCCCTTCCTCCACTATTCCGTAGACTTCGTCCTCATATCCAACCGGCGGAGGGCCTTTGTAAGGTCGCATCTTATTGTGGTGTACCGTAATTGGTTGAGCAAAAAATTCCGCGTTTCGGACGAGGTAGTTAGTGGAGGAGAGGATTTTCACTACGCGGAAGGAATTTTTGCTCCAAGGGTGGTAAAATTTTCGATGGGTTCCGGGTGGAGGAATCGGCTTGTATAATTGGACGAGATCTCCTTCGTGGTAGGTGTTGGGTCGGCTGCGCTTGTCGTAATACCACTTTTGTCGACTATAAGATACAAGGATGTGTCAAAAGTATTGCTATCAGTCTTTTAATTTGAATTACTAACATTTAGGCAAAATTACAAAAGTAGATAAAACTGCGAGTACATTGGTTTATTTTATCACAATCGGTTTTATTTAACCTTCTCGTAAGAGGCTCAATAATTTCCGTTGCCTTGTGGGTGCCCTGGTGTCGTGCGTGTCTTCGCAATTCCTAGAGTCTTGCATAGTTCCGTAAAGAGTCGACATTCGAAATTATGACCTTGATCGCTGTGAACTGATTCGGGGACACCGTGTTGACAGATCCAACGGTTGAAGAAGGTTGAGGCGACTGTTTCGGCGTCTTGAGACTTCATGGCTTCAGCTACTTTCGTGAAGTAATTAACCATGACGAGGATATACCGGTTTCCCCTTTTGGTAAGTGGCAGGGGACCCATAATGTCAATGCCCACCCTTTCGCCCGGGAATCCCGTAGGCATGGGTTGTAGGGGTGCCGTCGCTGTTGTGTGAGGTTTCTTGAAACTGCTACAAGTGATTCTNCGGTTGAAGAAGGTTGAGGCGACTGTTTCGGCGTCTTGAGACTTCATGGCTTCAGCTTCGGCTACTTTCGTAAAGTAATCAACCATCACCACGATATAGCCCCTTTTGGTAAGTGGCAGGGGACCCATAATGTCAATGCCCACCCTTTCGCCCGGGAATCCCGTAGGCATGGGTTGTAGGGGTGCCGTCGCTGTTGGGTGAGGTTTCTTGAAACTGCTACAAGTGATNAGTACGTCCGGGGTAAGAGAGGGCCACCAGTATCGTTTGCTCGAGGCCTCCACCATCTTCTTCTCATCCACATGCCCCAATTGCTCGTGCAACTCTTGGAGAACCGTCTGTATCAGCGAGCCAGGAACAAGAAGGCGTTTGAGGGTCGTGGCGTCTTCTTGATACCATAAAACTTCGTCTTCCAGGGTGAGTTTGGGCCACTGTCGCCATATCTGTTTGGCTGCTTTGCTGGACGATTTCATCTCTTCTGCAGTAGGCTTGAGTGAGGACGCCAGGAACCTTTCGTATAGCAACGCCGTGTCGGGATCTGAACTTTGTGAATTTCTCCACTGGTGTCTAGTGGGTTCGCTCAAAAATAGCGTGCCCACTATACCGCTTTCCCTCTCTGCTGAGAGAGGTCTGCGAGACAGTGCATCCGCGTTGCCATGCATAGTCCCTTTTCGGTATTGCACTGTAAAATCGTATTGTTGCAGTTCTTCGTACCAGCGCGCCACGGAGCGGTCAATCTCCTTCATTGTTTTTAGCCAGGTTAGCGCTTGGTGGTCCGTTCTCACAATGAACTGTTTCGCTATCAGGTAATGTCTAAAGGGCCGAAGCATTGTAAAGATGGCGTA